>JAEANM010014333.1:0-14041 GCA_017656035.1 Myanophis thanlyinensis
AAGCAAGCAAGCGAGCGAGCGAGCGGGTGGGCGGGCAGAGAAGTGAATGAGCGGGCAAGCGGGCGAGCAAGTGGGCGGGCGGGCGGGCAGAGAAGCGAGTAAGCGGGCGGGCGGGCAAGCGGGCAGAGAAGCGAGTGAGCGGGCGGGCGAGCGGGCGGGCGGGCGAGCAAGCGGGCGGGCGGGCGGGCAGAGAAGCGAGCGGGCAGCAGGGCAATGGTGGGAGCCGCGGCAAAGCTTCCAAAGAGCCGCATGCGGCTGCGGTGGCTCGGGTTGCCGACCCCCGGTCTATATGATCATTAAGAACACAATTGCCAATTTCTTGCCCAAAATATGTTTGGAATAAGGCTTAGTTTTTAAGATATCATGTGTTCGCTGGAAACATACTACAGTTTTTCTATTATAGTCAGACTGGTTTTTTTTCATACTTTGACTCCAAAGCAAATTTAGTCTTAGTTTAATCATATTTCTTATGTTTCTATGGGGAGAAGCTTTATTGGTAGTTCTTCATATTATTTCCTATCTCTCATAATAACTTGTGACTTTTCTTATATTCAGTAATTTTAATCCGTCTAGACACCATCTTATCAGTTTAGGGAAGAACAGAATGCATTTAGTACTATCTCATAATAACTAGATGAGCTATTTGATTATGACTTATTTCTTTTACTACTGGTATTAACAAGAAGTTAGAAATAAAAGCATCATATTGTGGTTATTTTAGGGCTGATAGATTGGTGAAAGCAAAGTTATTTCCTAGGGGCCAATGTGACTTTAAACCTTCAATGAAATAGTCGGTGACATAATAAAACTAGACCATTTAAAATTGGTTTCTTTTTTAAAAATGTGCAACTATTAACACTTCTACCATGTTTCAATTGTTACTGTTCAATTTATACAACAGTAAATATTACTTTTGGATACTATTTTTGATTGCTAAAAATATTGAGAAACACTCTTTGCTTATATTGTATTTCAATCGCTACTTTGAAATGTTAGAAATGTATTTGAAATTCTGGCCTCATTTTTCCAGACCACTATTTACATCTATCTCTATAGATATATTTTAACTGCAAAATATGCTTAAGAAATAGCTAACTTATATCCCTCTTTCATCTAACTCTTTTCTTCAACATATATGGACAGGATTAAGACCTGATATTCCTTTGTATGTAATATGTTTGTCACAATTAAGTACAGGTAGTCCTCAACTTACAACAGTTCATTTAGGCACTGAAAAAAGTGACTTATGACCCCCTTTTTCACATCAGCAATTGTTGTAGCATCCCCATGGTCACATGATCAAAATTCAGGCTCACATTTATGACAGTTGCAGTGTTCTGGGCTCATGTGGTCCCCTTTTTCTGTCCAGTAAAATCCAGTTAAAATAAATTTAAATAAAGTAAAATGGGGAAGCCAGATTCACTTAACAACCATGTGACTAACTTAACAACTGAAGTGATTCAGTTCACATCTGTGGCAAGGAAAGTTGCAAAATGGGACAAACTGACTTAACAAATTTTTCAGCAACATAAATCTTGGGCTCAATTGTGGTCATAACTCAAGGGTTACCTATATTTGAGGCAGGCAGACTTACTAAAACACCTTTACTCACTATTTAGTGTCTTGAGCTTCCTTTTGCATTATTTCCATGATAATTTTACAAGCAGTTGAGCATCCTTCTGGAGTAGAATGGATTGTGATTGGTTTTTCAGCAGCTCCTGCATTTTCTTTACGATGAATATCAATCCTAAAAAGAGAAAAAAAAATGTAAAAATATTTGTGATTTTCAAAATCTGAGTCCTCTGAAAATAAACCAATAGAACAAAATTCAAATGTCATACATAACTGACTGTCAGATTAATGCATTTTCATTAATATTGTGATATATTCAGCAATCCATTTGGTTTTGTTGTCTAACCTCATTTTTGCATCTGCCATAAGATGAATGTGCATACAGGAGATGTTTCTCATCCAAAAGCTCCTTTGAGGGATTAAACAAAGTCCTCAAGAGAATAAGTTGTACATATTTTTATCCAATCAAATTTTAAACAAAGTCCCTCTGAAATTGAGCTTGGTTCCATGGAAATGATTTACCAGTATCTTATTTTGGGATTTTTTTTCCCTAGAAACCCTTTAACTTTCAAATGATCTATTATATTTACCTTTTTGTAAAGATTTGCCACAATAACCCAATATTCACCCACGGTTATAAGATCTGCTTGCCAGAACTAACGTTTTGAAGTGATTTGATCAGTCATTTAACATATATAGAAATATCAATTTGCTATATTTTCCCTACTTTGGGACTTGTAAAATTTTGAATTCTTTTCTCTCGTTCTAGTGTCAACACAGAAAATCAAGTCTTGATCAACTGCTTGCCCTCCATCTCAATACTTATAGTACAGAACCTCTAGAATTACATCAATTCAGTGCCATTTTCAGACCTACACTGTGTGTCTGAAGAACACATTTCAATTCAGTAAAGAACAGGAGGTTTATGCCTGACTTTCAAACAACCCTAAAAATTCACTCAAAAATGGATGTCAAAATAAACAATAAAGTACAAAAACCTACAATCAGTGAATGCAGCTAAAAAACAGACTGCAATTTTATTTGCTTCAACAAAAATAGTACAGGAAAAGTACAATGAAATGCAAAGTCTTCATTGGACATTCTTCAATGCAAAAATACTACCTCTCGATATTGATCTTATTCAAATTCCATTCTGTCAGATTATAGTTTTGATAATTGGAAACATATTACAGACATCCATGCTTCTCTCATTCATACAAATTCATATCTCTCATTTTCAATTCACAAATTGATTGTGCTTTCAGTATTCTATCTGAACTTGGTTTCAACTTACAGAAGTCTTTTTAAATCATTCTTAAAATAAGTGAAAGTATATATATTTTAATAAACTTCATCAAGGTAGGGTTTTTTAAACTTTTAAAAAAAGTTTTAAAAACTCTACTTCAGTGAAATTTATTAAAATACACATTCAAGCTTTTAAAATAATTAATAATGATCTGCCAAACAATTAAGTTAAATATTATTACATTTAAATAATAGAACAACTGGACAAAATTGTCAGATACGGCCAAATCGGTAATAGCACATTCTTTCTAAGCATGATGTGCTAATTGAAGAATGAGCTGTGAATGACCCTAATGTTTTCTTTCCATCCTCTTGAATACCTGCCTCCTTAATATCTAGATTGGGGAAATATAGATGCAAGACAATGTAATGAAATATGACACATTCTAATGTTTATCTGGATTGTTAAATATTAGAACTCTTTATAGCACTACAACCCAGTTAGCACCATTTCTATCCAACTGAATACTCATGAAGCAAGATCATATGAATTCAGTCTTCTTTGCAATTAAAAATTACAAGTATTTAACTTAAATGCAACAATGTAACACTTTTAAGTTATAATAAAAATTAATAATAATTGATAATAAAGACTTCATATAGTGACTTACTTTGACTGTGTCTGTTTTGTGATGTTTCTGATTGTGGCTCCTTCTTTTCCAATAATAGCGCCTACAAACTGGGTTGGAACAAGTATCCGTAATGGAACATCAGACTGTGGTTTCTGTCTTGTTGCTGCACTTGGTGAACCTTGTCTAGGGGGACCTCTCTGCCCAAATGCACGTCTACCTTGAGGATGCTGCTGAGGAGGTGGTTGGGCTGCCATTTCATCAGGGATATATGCAACTTTTAATGAATAGTTTTCAAGCAGGAATCCGTTCAATTTTTCTATTGCTCTGTATAAGTTTACAAAGAATGTAAGTTGTTGCAGATGAAGCTGAACAGAAAGATAATCAATTATGATACAGCATTTCATTCCATTGGGAATAGTAAGCTGTCCCCATCTGGCTCGTGAGATCATAAATAACCCTTCCCTTTATGCCTAAATATTATGTCCTTCCTTTCTCATAGAGAAATGCCTTAAGATGACTCAAAAGCAGCATTAATATAGCAACTTGAAGCCAAATTTCTCCGAAGTTGTGCCTTTTCTTATTTCCCTACAGCAAATTTTGGGAGCCAGTATCTGAAAGTGTTCCCAGTTCTAAAGTGTTCTGAGTGCTGGTTTTTGAAGAGCCACATTTAATTCTTTTCTCTGTATAGATAGCCATAAGTTGGCAAAAAAAGAGCCCCTTGGCAAATGAAGATATGATTGGCTGAAATCTTAAAACTGCTTATCATTGGCAGATAGGCAACATGATAAGAGGAAAAGACTTTGGTCCTAATTTATGACACTATAAGTAGAAAGAAAAGATTTTGGGCTGGATCCTATTCTCCAGCATGCTCAAGAAAGTTAAATTCAAAATATAAGTAGTCTTCAGTTAATGACTGCCCTGTTTAATGATTATTTGAATTAACAACAAAGACTAAAAAGCAGGTTTACAACTTGTACTTGAACTTACAATGGTTGAAACATCCCCCTGGTCATGATTCAGGCATTTGGCAATTGGTGCACATTTCTGACATTTGAAGTGTCCCACAGTTATGTGATCACACCATTTGTGACTTTCACAGCTGGTTTCCAACAAGCAAAGTCAATGGGGAAGCTTTCAATAAGTCACAAGCTGTGGCTATGTGACCATGCTTAACAACCATGGATGATTTACTTAAAACCACAGAACTCATATTGTAAGTTGGACACATTCACGTTTCAGTTAGAAACAATAATACAGCAGAGTTGTCAATCTCAGCTGTGATCATTAAAAGATAATTATCTATAAGTTAGTTGCTCAGATTTGAATTGTTATTCTTTCATCTTCCTTTCTGCTTTTTCCTTCATATTATATGATTGTTTAGACAACAAATTTGAAGTAAGGTTTTATTACGTTTTCTTAAGTAAAGCCTTTTGCCTTTTAAACCAAACTACAAATCCTGCATGAACAAGAAGGGAACGAGGTTTTTTTTTTCTTTCTCTGCCTTCCCCAAATCACTAACTTTTAGAAAAACCTATATACAATTAAAATATCTAATCCGACATCTCTCAACTCAAACCTGAGTTTCTCACTGAGTTTCCCATTTACATTATCACAGGTCTATTTAAACCATTTGTCTTCCTAACAGAACAATTCCTGTTTCCTCCATCATTCATTTTTGAATCAATATATTATAACATTAATCCTTCACTCATACCAAACTCATTTCAGAGGAGAGGACTAATACAAGTAGTAAAAGCATCTTTATTTTGTTCTTTTGAAGGGCAAGCAGCCAATCTGTCTTGGCAAACTTGCTCTTTCCCCCTTTTTCTACTTACATGCAGCTGTTCATGAACTGCACCTGGCACCCTGGAGGCAAGTGTTACTCACTTAGGCAAATATCTAATTACAATAATGTATAAATTAATTGAAATTATCAATTGGTTAGTACTGACCAATTTGTAACATTTTTTAAAAAGTCATGGTATATTTGAAACCTAAGTGAACAATAGTTCACCTTTCTTACATGAAAAGTGAATTTAGGAAAATGGTTTGAGACTTTAAAATCATAGTACACTACAAAAATGTCATTAAATATCTATGATTCAGTATTAAAGGTTTAATCCACATGCACGTGTATGCACCCACATATATATTTCCCAGAGACAAGAGATAGAAGACACAACTCAATGTCAACAGCAGCTTACTTCAAATTGCACCCTTGTGAGAGACATGAATACTGAAAGCAAAGTCTGCTAAAGAATCTTTTTAACTTTAGCAGGTTAACTGTTCCTTGTAGGGAAATGGTCTGATACTACATTACTCATCCAACTCTTACAACACACAATTCTAGGAACCTTATTTCTATAAAGGCTCTTTAAAAATTGTCAATAGCACTAAATGATTGAAGAAAAGCAAATGTAAATGTGTAGAGAACCCTACAGAAAAAAAGAAACTAGATTATTAATTTCAGTTAACCACTAGGTGGCACAGAATTCCATTTTAATATTTTTACTTTGTAGTGGAGTGACACCAGATTTACCAAGCAAATATAGACATCAAAATATTACAAGTCATAAAATTGGTGAAAAAAATATACCCATACTAAAATTCTTATGTATATCCAGCTATTTCTACGCATCTACATTTGTAATTTCATACATTCTTTGATGCAATGTTGGGACAATAATACAGTTTTTGAAAAGTTAATGTATCCTTTCTACAACTGTTTATCATCAGTAATAATATTCTCATTCATCCAGGTCCCAAAGATGTTTTTTCCAAAAGGTGATTGGAAATTCTTGGGGTTTTCTTTGAAAATGTTTCACTTCTCATCAAAGAAGCTTTTTCAATTCAGAAACTGGATGACTTACGACCTGGATCTAAAGTTCCAACAGCTCTTTCCCCCCACCCAGTGTTCACATGACCTACTTTGGATACTCATCAACTTGGCTGCATTTATGTCCATTTGCAGCATTTCAGAATCATGTGATCATGTTTTACTTCGGCTATAACTTTGTGGGGGGAGGTCATAAGTCCATTTGTTCTGTACAATCATAATTTCAAATGGTCACTGAAGAAACACTTGTAAGCTGAGGACTATTTATATATCATAAAATGTGACTCCTCGCTATGATTTTTAGACAGTATTCTTGACTTTGCAAAAATAGAGCAGGGCATGTAGACAGATATAACTTTTACTGGTGCTTACTGCTGTAGAATTTTCTTCTACTAAATAGGGGTGTCAAATTCAATTTCATTGAGGGCCACATCAGGACTTCCCTCAGACTCTCCCTCCCACTCATTATAGTCTTTCTTCTTTCATTCTCCTTCCTTCTTCATTCTTTCTTCTTCTTTCCCCTCTTTTCCTTCCTTGCTCTCTTCCTCTCTTCCCTTCTTTTTCTTTTTCCTTTTTCCCTTTCTCCTTTCTGTCCCCCTCTTGGATGCTCAAATGCAAGAGGGAGACATTTTTCCTTTAGTTTTGTTTTTAGTTTGTTTTGCTAGCCCTCTGCCAGAGAAAACAGAACTGCAGAGGGCTGCGTGTGCATCCCAGGGCCCTCTTTTTGGCCGCGACAGACTCCTGCAGATCTCTGCCCCCCCCCCCGGCTCTGTTTTCACTGGCAGAGGGCTGCCACGACCGAAAAGGAAGCCTGGGGGCCCCATGTGTGATTCTGCCAAGCTCCATTTTTGCTGTCACAGGCACCAAGGGCCGGTTCTTCACTGTTTCCAGGGTGGCCCCACAAGTCAGACCTAAGTATCCCCTCAGCTGGATCCAGCCCCCAGGCCTTGAGTTTGACACCCCTGTACTAGAGTGATAAACAATTCTGAATTGTGGTCATTTTATACAAGACTGTACACAACCAGCTATATCTAGTAGAAGTCCAGTTTCCTCTGTTAACATGTGCATCTGTGGCAGAGATTTTAAAATATAAATTCCACTAAATTTTCAATAAACCACTTGCAGACATAAAATAGCAAATCCATTGATAAAGGATGAATGGGTTTTCTAATTACTACACCTCTCTAATATGTTGGTGTTTCTGCATTTACTTTATGGTTTGGTTTTATAATGTTTTTAATTTTACATGCCACGTTGAGTGTTTCTTTGATCAGATGGCCTTATAAATCTAATAAAATGTCAGTGAATATTCAGATAAAGGCTTCATTGCTTACAATACTGCAGTCTTCAACTAAACTGAAAAAGACTTGCATCTAAAATAATAATAAAGTACAGTAAACCCAGGGTTAAATGGGGTCAAACTGGAATGTGTATGGGTGTATGGGGCGAAGGGTGTATTATATAAACCAGAAGAAATACCTCTATTTCAGACAAATGCCAACAGTTTTCAATTGCTTTAAGACATTATAATCTTCCTGACGTTTGATTTTCTTATTACCAAAAAGAAACTCTATGAGTGTTCACCTAGACTCAAATCCTTCTATAGTTATCTTCAATTTGGGCATTTTTTACTTGCACAAATCAACTCTACTCAAGAGGACATCTGGTCAGAGACATCAGGAAACTGAATACTCCAATTAATGAGGGAACTGTTTGATGTTAAATCACCCTACTCCCTCATAGAAGTTTACAAGTGCAATTCTCCAGTGCAACAAGATATGTTCCTATTCTAAAGGTAATCCAACTAAGCTCAACATGCAGGCTTACATATAAGCAGTTGGATGAAGAGTGTAACCTTAATATTTTGATTTTTAAAAGTAAATATAAAATAAATGACAAATAAAATACTGTATCAAATGTTAATACATAAGAGAGAAACAATTTTAAAGGTTAAAAAAAACTAAAAATAAATAAATGAGGACTTACTGCCTGGCCTGGTCCTTATTGGCATATGTTACATTTACTACTGCAGTCTCTGTGTCAGTATTCACTAGAACAAAAAAGGATGTATCAAAAAAAATAAATTAAAACTTCCTTTGATCATTTCTTTTAAACAAACTATTTGAATATTACACCACCTTGCTCACAGTTTTCCACAGTTCCATACTGTGCCAGCAAACCATCTAGGACCTATTAAAAAGAAACCAAGTACAATGTAAACTTTACACAAGTTATACAAATTTATATAATAATCTTTCAACATTACACACACACAAAAGTTTTTCTAACTTTTTCTTATCTGAAACTTCCACATTCAATTTGATCCCCAATAATTAAATGAATCTGTTACCAACAAATTGTATGGAATTACGTGTGTGTGTGTGTGTATAAAATTAGATTATGTCCCTAACAGTTTATCACACTTCATTTTGTTTTAAATGCATACTAAATAAAACTTTATCCTGCTCAAGATTTAAACTAAATTAAAGAGACTACAAAGAATGTCAGAATAAACTGTAATATGTTACATACAATTGAACACCGACCATTAAGTTACATTTCTTCGTTACAAAATTACCACAGGAAAAAAGTAGGCTTGAGTCTTAAATCAGCGCATATTGAAACAGGCTTTCTAATTACTACAATTTGCTTCAAAATCAAAATAAAACTGTGTTTATTCAGAAAAATGGTTGACTCAAATAAATTCAATATTAAAAATATTTCAACTGCTCTTATAGCCAAGAATTTAATAGATAATAATTTTAATTATAGATTTTTACAAATAAATGTAAAGGTGTTTATAATTAATTATAATATGTACAGGAATATTTATTGTAAAGTAAGCAGAATTGAGTTAGTGTGCTTAAAAGGGGGAAAGCAACAAGCAAGTGATTATTATTTTTTTTTAAACTTCATTAGACTGAAAAATTCCTTGCATATTCTGGAATGTAACCTTTCAAGTCAGGCAGCACTTAATCAGTAGTTATAATAATTATTTTTAAAATTTACAATAGCAAGCAATTTTACCATGACTTAAATAGAGAGAGAGAGAGACGGAGAAAGAACAGTCCTTTGAGCCAAGATTAGGTTCTCTTCATTTTAAATAAGAATTCATCTTACGCCCTTTTACAAGCTCAGCCTAGTCTAATCAAGCAACAAATAAGGTTTATGTAGAAGGAAACCTATGGAAGGGACTTTGTTAAGATATATTTATCTTTACAACCTTTTTTAACTCATCAAAAGCATATTTTTCCTGATGCCTGGAAGCAGATTACTAAAACATGAAATATAATAAACATGATTTTAAGCTGTTTCCTTTTTTGAGCAAGGAAATGAAAAATCCTATGCCTACTGGTTAGTATTGTAACTCACTCCTGCAAAGGTTAGAGAATACTTAATTCATGTTATAATAAGCACCCAAAGTCAATGGGACGCAAATTTAAACCTATATCCAGCCATTTATTTTTGAATCAGATTCACAGTCAGGTTAACAGAGTTCTAGTCAAACATACACACCGCTTAAGCAGAAAACCCTACACAATGTCTGACAGATAGCAGCCCTGTCTCTTCTTGAAAACTTCCAGTGATCAGTATTAACGCCAACAAAACACACCTTCCTTTTAATACTAATCTCTGTCCAATATTGGCTTAATCTACCATGATTTTTATATTCTGTCTTTGTGACAGTGGGGGAGAGAAACTGAATGCAATGAGTTTATAAATAGACATACTTTTCATCAGTAAATGTGAAAACAATTTCCAATATAAGCAGCATTCTATAAAGGCAAAACACTAAAGATTGGATGCAAAAACAAAATAAAGAAAAATAAGGAATTTATACTCTAAATCTCAAACCCTAACCTTAATAGTTCTGGCCTTACACTCTAAAAATAAAATCCACACCTTAAATAAATATATATGAACGAATCCAAGAAAAGCATGAGAAATATTTGCATTGGTATTCTAGCTTCTGTACTTAATAGACCTTTCTTACATTTGTATAACTATTCCCAATTCCTATTTTATTTTATCAAGCAATACATTTTATTCCTAAAAAACAAAGTTCTCTATAAACTTTACACTAAAAACAAACCCATTTTGTCTAAATTGTTCATCTGCTTCTCAAACTTCACATGCAGCCTTGTTAGGCAATAACAGAATTTCTAGCCAAACTGGTAGTGAGATAGTAATCTTGATAAGCAACTGAACAGAAAAAATTGTTTGTGTGACTATTTACTCTAGCTAGAAAATACTGTATTCCTTTTTTATGTAGGAACTCTAGGATTTGTCTAATTGGGGTCTCTTCCTCGTGTTATGCCTTTCTTGTACACAAAAAGCTGCAGTTTTTATACTATGGGCTTTCATTCATCAGATACTAAAAGCCAAGTCATACAGTATTATAAACAGCGTTATCCTACACCCACTCAAAAGCCACAATTATCTTTAATAGCCACCTAAGCAAATACCGTATTATTTTAAGTATTGAAA
The DNA here is from genome assembly GCA_017656035.1 of Myanophis thanlyinensis. Lineage (NCBI taxonomy): Eukaryota > Metazoa > Chordata > Lepidosauria > Squamata > Homalopsidae > Myanophis > Myanophis thanlyinensis. The sequence continues at coordinate 10,774 of JAEANM010014333.1, forward strand.
TCAAACATGTAACAGCCCTTTTGAATTTCATCAGTTTTTGAGCATCTTTGCCACTGTGTGTTCTTTATGTGAGTTCTACATAAAGAAAATGAATGAAAAAGTAACATCAATGCCTTATACATGTTCCATTTATTTTATAAACAAGTAATTTAACTGCTTGTTAAATTACTGCTTAGTTTTTAAAAACGACCCTTTGGATTCAGAAACTAGTTGCACTATCTTTGGTTTTTTGCTCAGTAATTGCAATCAAATTATTCCTGTAGTCAGAGCCTAGTTTCTCATGTACTCTTTAAGAATTTGCATCCCAAATTTGTTTTACTGTATTTTCTTTATCTACTTTCAGAACTTATGCAGAGAATAGATGAGGTAACTTTTATGCAAAAATATTGAAAATTTGAAAGATTTCACGAACTTTTAAGCAGCATTGTACAAAATTTGTCTATACTGATTATTAGCATCATACATACGAATTATATGACTACAACCATCATGAAGCAAGAAGCATTCCTGCCCCAGAGCTAATTGTCTCAATATAGACAATTGTATACGCATGATCAACTTGGGGCATGTTGTCCAGTAAACGAATCACAAAGCAACAAATTTGGTTGCTTTTTATGATCCCTGATTTGTCCAATACACCATATTTAATGTATGTTATGTACAAATCATGATTTATGGTGTATTTATTTCAGATCTGTAAGGTTTAGTAGAGATTTTAATTCACAGCACTAAAGCCAGTTATTTAAATGGTGTCTGTATGTGTATGGAATGTATATACACAATCTCATACAATTTCATGCATTCTAAAAGTAATCTGTCAGTAACAAACCACATGTCTGCATGCAAGCTTTAACATATATAGCTGAGGCAATACCTGTGGGTACTTACTTGCCTATATTCAATGAATCTGTATGTACATTAACTTTAATTTATGAACATTCTTTCATCTCAACTGAATTCTTTTCCCACTATGTCACACTACTTTTACCTTTCTTTCTATAAGAATGTCTCAATGGCAACTGTCTCAATGTGTTATCACTACTTTATGAAATATTCTAATTTTTCCCCAGACATTTAATGTATTTTTACTGACACAACTAATATATGCTTGTACTAATATATCATCCTACTATTATTACACTGTGTAGTCTCATTAAAAATGGGGGAAGGTGCAGAATAAAGATACTATTTTTGATAAATAAAAATATTCAAAGACTTCAACAGTTCGTTAGCATCCAAAACTATCAAATAAATTATTTAGGCAAACAAATATAAATTTTACAAATTATATCTGGGAGAACTACAGCATGGGAAAGAGGCACAAATAGAAAGGTATCCTCATATTTTTGGGGTAATTGCTATCCTGATTTTATAAAATCTCCAGTCAGCATGATGCTTTGAAAATATTTAGAAAATTAATTATACAAATTCCATCACAATGTTCATGTTTCTAAAGATCAGGAAAGCATTAATGAGCCATTAAAATGGAAATAAACCAGACTCTTACTATTCACCTAAGATTGCACTGTAGAACTCTGAAAACATTTAACTCCAGTTGCCCTCTATTTAACTTCAACTGTCCAATTGAGGGCAATTGAAATAAATACTTGGATGTCTCTGTTGTTCAAAGTTGCAAATTAACAACTTGTTCTTGTCAAATTTTGCATATGCTAAGAGTTAAAAGAGAAAGAAGTGAGAGAACAAGAGGCAAGTTGGTAGGCAAAAGACATATCATCAATTTATCCTCTCATAAACAGATTGAAAATTTAAAGATGAATGCTTACCTCCCACTGCAAGTGCGGTGGAATATTTCGAATTTGAAGTTTTCGACTCCTAGTGATAGAAGTTGGGGATGGGGAAAGAGAAATTATTTAAGACAATTTATTTAAAAAGTTAAAGCACTACTGAATATTTCTAACAATATATGGGTGGAAATATGATGACAGAAAATGATGTGTCTTATCTCATGCTTCTTTAAAAATATACAACAGAATGGACTGCACTTTAAGATACTGATGTACTAATATAGATTTCTAGAAATGCATTTCTTTCAATATAACTTCCATATTGCATATTGTGTAGCTATGCAATTAACTGCTTCTTACACTTGTAAAAGTTTATTTTATTTATTTAGAGGGTTTCTATGGATGCCCACTTACTTTCAATGACTTTGGGCACTTACAAACAATAATTTGTAAGTTGCTGCCAAAGTTCAAGTTCCCAAAATGGCATCAATTTAATTAGCACTGAAATTCCCAAGATTACATGTCTGTCATATTTTGATTGGCTATTACATTCTCATCTGTTTTTAAACACATATGAGACATTAAAGCTTTTTATTTCCAATAGTACAGCAAGATCTTACAATATTCATCTTTTTTTTTACTCATCTCATAGCTGCTTTTGCCAAAAATGACATTATCTACACTCAACAAACTCACATTTCATGTAAACTCTAGGACCTACCAGAATCTGAAATCATACTATAGCACCACCCAAGAAATAAATGCATTTTTAAGTCATACATAAATACACATAAAAGTAGAACACATTGCATATAACAGATATCAATACTTTGAAACAAAAAAATAAAAAACAAAAAATCCTGGAAAAACTATTTTGAAACTTATATTCTATTACCATGTTTCTCTCAAAATACACCCAGGTCTTTTTTTTTTTTTTTGACATCCCCCACAAAAAAATGGCTTGGGCTTCTTTTTTAGGGTTGTTATAATCCACACACACACACCTTGCCTGTCCATGGGGCTGCTTCTTTTGCAGCAAAAAGATACATGCGGATGGTGGCAAGCAGCTACAGAAGACACGCACATACTGCACCGGCTTCCATTTTGCATTCAGCTGCCTTCCAGAAGGCATCTGCAGCTCTGTTATTGGCTGAAGAAGGCTTTGCGGAAGGCATCTTCAGCCGATAATAGAGCTTCGGATCGCCCCAAAACTCTATTATTGGCTGCAGAGAGAGGTTTTACTCCAATTCACCAAAAAGTCTCCATCTGAATGCTGAAGGTTTAGAATGCAGGCTCTTTCACTTGGGTAGGAAAAGGGGGGGTGATTTTGCTGCACGTCATTCATTCCTCAACCTCAGCATAAACTGTTGGAAAGATGACATGCAGCAAAATCCCCCTCCCCCTTTTCCTCCCACGAGCGGGAGGAGCCTGCATTTTTTTTAAAATAATTTTATTTATTTTAATAATAGACAACATAACATAAACAATATTTCACCCTGTGCTATACATAAGAAAGGAAGATT
>JAEANM010014334.1:0-14040 GCA_017656035.1 Myanophis thanlyinensis
ACAGGCGGTCCCGTAAGTACCCGGGTCCCAAGCCATGGAGCGCTTTAAAGGTAAGTACCAACACCTTGAATTGCACCTGAAAGACCACAGGAAGCCAGTGCAGCTCGCACAGGAAAGGTGTAACATGGGAGCTCCAATGTTTTGCAAATTTTTTTTGGCATTGTTTGTTATTTGTGCTAGATTTGGCTTTTTTCCGAGCAAAAGTCTCCACACCCCCTCCTCCTTTCCCTAACTCCAAATGTTACCTGTCTGAGAAGCAGCCAATTCAGAGACAACTGTCGGCTTTTCTGCAAGGGGAAGAAAAACAACAATAATGCTGAAAACCAAACAACAAATCCTATATTTGATTACGGGAACTTTATAGCCAACATGCAAGAAGCAAACTTTCATATGCCGACCGCAAACACAGAAAACAACCTGCTTTTCAGAATTCAGGCGTGAACGTAAAAATCTGACCTCAAACAGAATTTTCCCAACCAGAATTTTCGGTTGCAAACCAAGACCGTTGTTAGCCGAGTTGCACTTGATTTTATTACCTTTTTAATTTTATTTTTTTTGCTGCCATGGCTGTTATGTGCATCACTGCAGTTGTTGAGTGAATCAGGTATTTGTTAAGCGAATCCAGTTTTTCCCCATTTTGCTTGTCAGAAGCTGGTTGGGAAGGTGACAACCGGCGATCACGTGAATCTGGGAGTTTGCAACTGTCACAAGTACTTGCCAGTTGCCAAGCCTTTGAATTTTGATCACGTAAATATAAGGATGATGCATGGTTCTACATGTGAGGAGTAGCTGTCCCTGTTTTCAATGCCGCTGTAACTTTGCACAGTCACAAGAACCGTTGTAGGTAGAGAGTTACCTGTACTTCTTCAGGTAAACAAGCAATATTAAATCAATTTGCCAGGTTTGTGCTCTCAGATCAATTTATATGTCCAAATTATGAGCATAGAGCTGTTTATCACTAATCACAAATGGGGAATGTTTTCTTCTACTTCGACTAATTTTTTTTTTTTTTTGCGGGGGTGTGAAATCCACAACTTGCTATCAAAATGATTAGTGGACTGGAGGCTGAAACATGAAAAACAGTTGCTGGAATTTGGTACGTCTCATTTAATGAAAAGAAGGACTTGGGGTGACATATATCTCAGGGGTGTTCCAATATTTCAGGGGTTGCCATAAAGAAAAGGGGGGTCTACCTATTCTCCAAAGCACCTGAAGGCAGGACAAGAAGCAACAGATAGAAAACTTCAGCGGTTGTAAGTCAAGAAATACCAATATTTCCATGGTCGCCAAAGCAAGCAAGAAAAAAAAAGAAACATCATGAGCGTCCCCAAATATTGCTGACTTCATGTTACCTTCTGAATATTTACAAATAAAGTTGTTTTTCATGTTGCATCTGTCATCGTTCCACTGGAACAGGTAACGTCCCCCGTCGCCAGCAGGTGCCGAAGGCTGGTGATACATCACCACGCACCACTCGCTTCCGCAGGAAGGCTCGTCCGCGTACCAATTTCTGCAGCAAGGACGAGCAAAATCACGAGAGTGAGCCCGACCTGCTAAATCCATTTTTCCCCCAGTTTCTTTTTATTGGTGTTTCACTAGTAACATTTTTAAGTAATACATAAATGGAATGTTCATTAAATGGGAATTCCTCTCCTCCCCTCTCCAGCTCCCATTCCCTTCTCCCTTCCACTTCCCTCTCCTTTTCTCTCTCCTTCTCTCTTCCCCTCCTCCCCTCCCCTCTCTCCGTTCCCCTACTTCCCTTGCCTTCTCTCTCTTCCTTTCCTTTCTCCTCTCCTCCCTTCTCCTATCTCCTCCCCTTCCCTCTCCTTTCCTCTCTCCTTCTCCCCTCCCCTCTCCTCCCCTCTCCACCTTCCTCTTCCCCTTCTCCTCTCTGCTTCCCTCTCCTTCCCTCCCTCTCTCCTCCCCTCAACTTCCCTCTCCTTTCCTCTCTCCTTCTCTCCTCCCCTCCCCTTCCCTCTCTCCGTTCCCCTACTTCCCTTGCCTTCTCTCTCTTCCTTTCTCCTCTCCTCCCTTCTCCCCTTCCCTCCCCTTCCCTCTCTCCTTCTCCTCCCCTTCCCTCTCTTTTTCCCTCTCTACTTCCCTCTTCTTCCATCTCTTTCCTTCTCCTTTCCACTCTACTTCCTCTTCTTCCTTCTCCTCTTTGCTTACCTCTCCTTTTCCCTCTCTCCTTCTTCTCCTCCCCTCCCCTTCCCTCTCTCCTTTTCCCTCTCTACTTCCATCTCTTTCCTTCTCCTCTCTTCCATTCTACTTCCTCTTCTCCTTTCTCCTCTCCGCTTCTCCGCTCTCCTCCCTTATCATCTCTTTTCTTCTTCTCTCCTCCCCTCATCTCATCTTCTCCCCTTCACTTCCCTTATTTTTTTTTTCTATGGCAAATTCATGAAAGTGACCCCAACCTGCTAGCTAAATCCTTCAAGGAAACCTCATCCTGGCTTACCGAAAGGTGGACAAACTCCCGTCGGTCCAGCTGTATAAAGACGGACACTGGGTGCTGTTCTCGGGCTCGTCTTCTCTCCGGAGACCGATCCAGAAATCGCCATCGGAGGCCGAATAACTTTGGATCATCTTCTCCACCAACACCTGTTCTGCCTGGGATTCAATGCTGACCAGGTCTGCACCATCTCTTCTGCAAGTTTGAAGGGCATCCTGGAAGCCAACCCTGCGTGCGACTTCGTGAAAGTAGACAATTTTGTAGCAAGGACGTTGCGTGCCTCTCAGGCAGATGGTCTGGCCTGTGGAAAAGAAACAACCTCAGCAACCGGGAAGTGGACCTCGTTGATTTTACTGGACTTGGCATGGCTGGCTGGGGAATTCTGGGAATTGAAGTCCACACATTATAAAGTTGCCAAGGTTGGACAACCCTGGGAATAGACAAAGAATTATTGACCACTACATGGTGTGGATTATTTTTCTCAGCATCACAAAAGGAACAGCAATGCTCTGAATTGTGCCCTCTTTTCTTGTGGCTGAATATTACGAGGAGAAACCGGTGGACTGTGTGTATTCTTCATTACTTTGGCAAATGTTTATTTCAAAGGTCTAGGGAGTTTCTCAGTCGTCCACGTCATGGTTGCCCCAAAGGTGGGTCTTTTTTCCAAGAGGCATCTGGACTTGGTTTTTCTTTGAAGACGTTTCGCTTCTCACACCCATTTGGGCTACTCAGAACACAGATAAGCCTCCAAGTGGCCTCAATGACCCTCTAAAAGGAGGCAAAATGACCAGCTGTCTGCAAGGAGTATAAATCCTTCCTCGCCATCCAGTTCAGAGCTGGAGAAGTTTCTTGGATGAGGAGAGAAACGCCTTCAAAAGAAAAAGCAAGAAAGTCCAGTTGCTACCTGAAAAAAAAAAGCAGCACCTTTGGGTTTATTTCAAATCTGTACTGAGACCCAAAGCCAGGATCCTCACATTTACTTGTAGCAATCCTCCATCGGTTGGCTGTAATTTATTGCAATGCTTGATTTATTCCCGTGATTTACACCGCAAGGCAGTGACTGGGCAGCCTGCAAAGTAAAACCCAACAAATCAGAACAATCCAAAATAATAAACAAATGCCTGATGTCCGGAAGAGCTGATTCGGAACTTAAAACAAGAACATAAATCATCATTAAAGTTTGCTTTAATGAGATGTCCTTAAGTGGCTGGATCTTCCCACTGTCCTTTGCATAGTTGCCAAGACACTGCCTACCCCATTGTTCAGTCCCCTTTGGACAGACATTGCTAAAAATGGAAATAAAGTGACTATCCCAGTCTTGGGACTCCATTGAGGGTGTGCGGTTGTACTTTGAGAATTTTAGGCTGAAGATTGCAAACAGGAGTAAAATATTGTCAAGTTACGTTAACCCCTAAATCATCTCTTTTGGAGTTGGTTCAGCCAGCTTTTTGTAAAACCCTTGCCAAACCTTTTGTGTTTTATCAGCAAAATGTAAAGTTACTTTTAGGCAAGACAGAAAGAGAAATGTGCATCCATTTGGTCATTCTATTTTGCACATTGCATCCATTTGGTCGTTATAAGGAACAAGAATCTGAACGGATGGGATGAGGAGATGTTTCCAAGCTGCCAAATCCACCTTTCCCCTTGGAAGACCAGCTAGGGCTGCTACAGCTCCAAAGCAGGGAGGCAGAGCAAGGCAAGGGTTGGATAGCAAGATGGGCGGCACATTAATTAACCAAGTAATTAAATCTTTGTTCCTATAGAGGAGGAATCTGATTGCCTACAAGTTCCATAAGGGGGGTCCAACTTTTCAGGCAAAAGATTCATTTTGCTCAGGCTTAAAACAGCTTTTAAACGATGCCCAAGTTATGGAATTGAGAATTTCCAGAGCTCTTTCTGAAGCCCCAAAGCTGTCGCATAAAAAAAGTGCTGCAAGGAGGCCAACAGAAGGAATATAATTTTAATAAAATCATCCTGAGCAACAGTCGGTTAAAGAAAGAGCTTCCTTGGAGCTGGTTCAGCTAGGTTTTTTGCAGACCCCTTGCCAAATCGTTTGTGTTTTATCAGCAAAATGTAAAGTTACTTCTAGGCAAGACAGAAAGAGAGGCAGTGATGGCAGGATGGCCGCTGCTACGCACCACCCGCTGTCCACTTTGTGACTTCAATAGGTCACATTCTGGAGATCATTCTGGGAAAGTGCATTTATTTCCCCAGCAAACTCATTTATTATTGTCACATACCCCTAAATGCTCCCAGGCCCTTCAGAGACTATATTTTCCCATAATTTCCAACTGGCACGGTCATGTCTGGGGATTGGGGGAGCTGCGACCCAAGCCATCCAGAGCCCACTATATTGGAGAAGGCTGAGCTTCGAAGAAGAACGGAATGGCAAAAGAATGCTAAATATAATAAGCAATCATTGGCCAGCTAACCTCCCCCCACAACTGCCCTCCCTTTAGTGGTTTCAGGACAGACGGACAGCTGTTTAGAAAGGGGCAAAGTCTTTTTCTGATAGACACAAGGTTTTCCCAGACCACTTTGTTGGTTTATTTATTGTATTTATTGTATTTATATCTCGCTATATTCCCTGGAGTCTCTTGCTGGTTTAAGGGAAATACAACAGCCATTAAAACATTTCTGGTTAATATATATATATATATATCAGCCTCCTTCTTGAAGGCTCTCTACCAGTAACTCAGCTGGGGTCCTTTTTTCAGGGGGGTGGGTTAAAGAGGGTCCACCCTCCTTATTCTCCACAGGTACTGGGGAGGGGGCTCTACCTGCAGTCCCAAAGAAAGTTTCACAACTTGCCAGCCTGCCATTTGTTCCTGGTTCATTGCAAGCATTAAAGCCAACTTAGAGATCCCAACTTAACAGGGTGGGGGACAGTCTCTGGGCAGACTGGGGCTGTCCCCCCACGCTCCCCAGCCTGCTGAGGATGGGGTAGCCAAAAAGGGTCTCTGGTCCCAGACGGAGCCCAATCCGGGTCCACCCACCTTCAATGCTCCGACTGCGACCCTCCCCCCACCCTTCCCCCCCACCCGCATACGGAGCCTGCGGGACTCTCAGCCCCGATTCCATCTCGAGGTTGGATCCACATGGAAGCGGCTTCAGGATCCGAGATCGATCAGTTGGGCAAAGCCAGCCCTGCCGAACCGAGGGATGCCCGGGCGATCCGCTCCGCATCGGGATTTCAAGGGCCGTCGGGGGCTTCTTCCGATTTGGCGTCCCCAAAGCCCCGGAGCGGCCCGAGGGGAGGCTGGAGGGGCCAGACGCCGGCAACTGCGACCCCCGTCTCGGGCTTGGAAACGCGCCCATCGCCCAACAACCGAGACGACCCCTCCCCGTGCCTTTAAAGAAGCTGCGGTCCGGACGCAGCTTTGGCAGGCAAAGTAGGGGAGTCCTTCCCTGTCCCCCCACCCTTTCTGGCTGTTCCCCCCTCCCCAGCCCACTCGGGACTGCCCTCCCCTCCTTGCCCGGGCGCCTTTACGCGCAGGAGCGCACCGAGACCCACCACCCGTCGCGGTTTGGATGGAAGCGATTGCTTGGCTGGCGCGCGGGGAGGGGAAGTCTGCAGGACGTCTGCACCCCGACCCCCGCAGCCTCCCCCTCCCGGCACCTTGGACAGCAGCCCAACCCCTCCTTCACTCCACTGCGCCCCTTTTCCCGGCTGGACGGAAGGGGGCTCCCGCTTAACATTTCCCCCCTGTCCACAAATCATCCCCCCGCGGGGCTGTAAGTGGGGACGCGATCCTAGACTTGCGCGCGGATTTCCCCGGACTTTTTGCAACTTTCCTCCACGCAGCCGGTCCTGCTCCAGCCGGACGACCCCGCCGCCCACTCCTCCCGGTCTCTGCGCTTCGCTCTGCCCCGTCCAGCCTCTGCTCGTTCGCCCACCCGCCGGAGGGCCGGACTCACCGCTGGGCAGCCGCGCCTCCCGGGCGGCCGTCGGGGGACAGAAGGCGCCCAGCCGCAGCAGCAGCAGCGGGAGCCGCCACAGCCCGCCGGCCGCTGCCCCGTCGCAGCCCGGGACCCACATGGCCACAGCCGCCGGAGCCAGTGCAGCCACCGGGAGCGGCCAAGCGTCTGGCCCGGGCGAGGCCAAGAAGCGGCTCCGCCTCCGGGCCGGGGGCCAGCCGGGAGGGGAGGGATGGATGGAGGGGGCTGGAGGGGCTGCCGGGGGCGATGGGCGCGCCTTGGCTGGCAGCCGGCGAGGCTGGGGGACCCCGAGGGCGGGCGGAGAAGCATTCACGCGTGTCTGCTAGATCCCCAGCAGTGAAACTAGGATTGGATTCCGACGACTGGCAGGGTTCCTCCGTCCCTTGCAAGTATAGAACAACAGGGTTGGAAGGGACCTTGGAGGTCTTCTAGTCCGACCCCCTGCGTAGGCAGCAGACCCAATACCATGATTTCAGACAAATGGTTGTCCCATCTCTTCTTTAAAACTTTTAAAAACTTCTGGAGTCAAGTTATTCCCCGGATTAACTGTTCTCACTCTCTGTAAATTCCTCCTTATTCCTAGATTGCTTCTCTTCTTGATTAGTTTCCATCCATTGCTTCTTGTCCTACCTTCAGGTGCTTTTGGAGAGTAGCTTGACCCCCTCTTCTTTGGGGCAGCCCCTCAAATACTGGAAGGCTGCTATCCTGTCACCCCTAGTCCTTCTTTTCATGAAACTTGACATACCAAATTCCAGCAATCATATGTTTTATCCTCCAGTCCCTCAATCATCTTTATTGCTTTTCTCTGCAACCAACAAAGCCAGGTACAGTCTGTTTTAGTGGTGCTGGCATGGCACCCGTACAATCAGATCACATTTTTGCTTTGCTCTGAAAATAACCCGTCTGGCTAAATTGTGGTTTGACATCTTGTCTGAATCCGGAAAACCTGGTCGAGAAAAAAACAACAACAAAAAACAACCCAGCATCCCAGCAACCTTAAGGCTGCTCCTGGAACAGGCCCAGGCCTTGGGATAGACTCTGGAAAAGAAGAGAGAGGGAAATGGATGGAAAGCTCCCGGTCGCAAGGATTCGGCTCCTTGCCCAGATGCTGATGGGACATTTTTGTCTGCTGGTTTCCTGAGCGCTGGGAAGCTGGACCGGGCTTGAGCTTCCGGGATTCCGAGCCAACTTTCCACTCATCCTGGTTTGGAAACAGCTTCCAGATGCCCAGCCGGACTGAGGAAGGAAAAATAAGTCCAGCCAGCTGCAAATGTGCTATTGTGGCTTTGGGGATGGGTCAGAGCAGTGTGGAGGTTTCCCCTCCCGTAGCCCCCCTGTGTGTGTGTATATATGCATGTCTATAACACAGAGTTGGTAGGGACCTTGTAGGTCATCTAGTCACACCCCTCCGCCCAAGCAGGAGACCCTGAACCATTTCTGACAGATGGCAGTCCAATCTCTTCTTGAAAGCCTCAAGCGATGAAGCTCCCACAGCTTCCGAAACATATAACATGCAGGACATGGAGTACTAAAGGTTGGAATTACTCGGCGGCAAGCCTTTTCAATTTGGTACCCTCCAGAGTGGGTGACAACCTCCCAGCCCCTGGATGATGGGAGTTGTAGTCCACCACACCTAGAATCTTTGCAGGGGCAATGCTGAAGTGTGAAAATAAGCTCACGCACACCCCAAAACAGGCATTTAAAGTGAGTCTCTGGCCCTCTTCTGACCTGTTGCCCTAACATCTTGAGAGCTTTTGGAGAGGGTGGGATTCAGAAACGGAACTTAACCGAGCAGGAGGATTTTCCTTCCCTTCACATTTTCAAGGCTGCTTTCTCCTCCAGAAGCCAGGATTCGCACCCCTACCGTTTATTTTATGCTTTGTCAACCTTTACGCAATGAAACGCACCATCTGAATATGCCCACCGAGCTCGGGCGTCACACTACAGCAGCTTTACACGAAAGTGTCTTTGTACGTTGTGCGAACCATATCCATCGTGGCTTGTGCATCGTGTGGAGCAAGGCAATTAGGGCGGATTCAACAAACCGTGTTCCGACAAACAACAGCTTAGAACAACGCACGAACTCAGCCGCTCAAAAACCATCGGGACTAAACTGCTGTCCTGTGCTGTCAAAACTCTGGTTGTGGCATTGTGATGTGGTGGAGGAAGCCATGATGAATATTCACATCATTTCATCTCCCTATTAATGATGGGAGGAATTTCCTGGAAGGCTGGACTTGAACGATTCCAACTCTTATTCCAACCTGGCCTGCCATTCCTTGGAAGCTGCATCAGCAATTTCCTAAGTGGCTTTCTGATTTATGAAGCTGGGGGGGTGGGGTGTTGTATCTGTGAGCGCATGTGCACACTCATGCATGCACACTCATTCCTTCCAGAACCATACACAAATCTTCCCCCAGTTCATGCTGACTAGCAGAAACAGGCCTCCAGGTTTACGCCCGCTGTCAGGAAAAGCTCGGTGCCGTGGCAGATCAAATCTGCTATCAAAAATATTAAATCTAATTTTATTAATTTTACCCCACAACGTTTTTCAGTGGGTCTTCTGGATCAGGGAGAAAAACACATAATTGGAGCAGAGAAGTCATTCATTCCATTGTTGTGACCGATTTTTGGCCACTCACCACTCTCTGTGTCTCTGAGATCTGACCGCCTCCTTCAGATCTGCAATGGTCATCCCGTTGTCATCCTTTAGTGTCCAGCCAGTAGGTACTGGGTGGGGGAGGGGAATTCTTTTTCTGCTGCTCACTCCCAGCATGACTGAATTTTCGAGTGAGTCAGCTCTCAGGACGTGGGCCAAAGTATATGACAGCCTCTGTGACGATCTTGGCTTCGAGTGGGATTTTTGGTGAGGTTTGGTTTAGGACTGTGATGGCAAACCTATGGCACGGGTGCCACAGGTGGCATGCAGAGCCATCTTGCTGGGCACACAAGCGGTTGGCCAACTTACCTCCAGCTGAGCATGCACACGCAATTGCACAGGCATGCATGCATGACTGCAGAGACCCAACTGGTGTTCGGGCCTCCGCTGTGCATGTATGTGATTGCAGCAGGAAATCCAGCTGGTCTTTGGAGCTCTCCTGCGCATGCATATGCGGTTGCTCATGTGTGCATGAGTGCCTGCACGCAGTGTGCGTGCATTTCACATGCAAAAGCTGCATGCATGTGCACATGGTGCGGTTGCACATACAGGGCACATGGAGGAGCCACATGCAAGTGCGGATGGCATGCGCAAAGCATGTACTTTTCGGCACTCGGTAAGTAAAAAGTTTGCCACCACTGATCTAGGACTTTTCCTCTTTGTTATTTTTGGGATTATTGCATAATAGCCACCTCCAGCGCCACAGTTCAAAGGCATCTTCCCATCATTTTCCCATCTGCCTTTTTCAGAGTCTGTTTTGCAGCCTTAATAAGTAGGGATCCAGGGTGAATGGTGGGTCTTTAGCCTGTTGGAATGAGCTTCTTGGCCATCCTTCAGATATTTGGTCAGTGGCACCTACCGGCCATCCCAGGACAATCCACCCTCAGCCAGAAAAGTCTTGGCTTACGGGGCCAGAGGCATTTGGTTAACCGAGAGCTCTGATCTTGGATTGAACGCCCCACTCAAAAGGAGCTACCTAAATTACAGGAGCAATTCCTTTTATTGACACAGTGAGGGCTGAGTGGGATTTTCCAGCCCCTGCCTGTCATCTTCCCTCCCCACAACCCAAAGTGCAAAAACCTCTTTAAGGGCCCATTTTTGAAAGCTGGAAGAGAAGGAGAAACAACAACAACACATCCCTTTCCTGGCAACAGACGGTACCATTTCCTCTGCATGCCGAGGAAACAAAGGAAGGGATTCAGTCCTGGCAAATTCATCTCAGCACATTTATGTCAAAAGGCCAGAAGGGATCTGGGAGGCAAAAGCAGAAAACACAGGCAGAAATTCACCGGGCAACCTCGGCGCTTGGTAAAGAGTCAGCTGTTTTAGCACGCTGTGCAACCCCGGAGTGAAACGGAGCTGATTACGCAAAAAAAACGTGACATGCTGTACTAAGAATGGAAACCAGCCTCCCGCCACCCCCGGCCTGGTGCCTGCCAGGGGTTGGGAGGTCTGGAATTCCTCCTGCTGGAAATTCAAGTCCCAAGACGGGGCTCAAAACAGAGAAAAACGAACAAATAATATAAATGAAACACAAGTGATGGAAACGTCATCGTTAAGAGAAAACAGAGAGTCCCATCTCAGCTTTCAGGCTGGTGTAAGGAAAACTTGTGTAAGGCATTCACAGATTTCTTGCCCAGGAGTGAAGGGTGCCAGAAAAGGTCATCCCAGTCCTGCAGAGAGCTAGTCTTTCAAACATGCAGAGAAGTCCAAGGGGAGCAAGGGGGGGGGGGGAAAGAGGGGCGGATTACAACAACAACGAGCCACAGCTGCTGTCAAAACACCAAGGACTGGCTGGCTGAAAAGACAAACAAGCCTTCTGCGTTGGTGACCCTGATGCGAATCCTCAAGGTAATGCCTTTACACTCTCTTCATCTTCAGACTGTTCTTCCTTCTCCTTTTTGGAACTAAAGAAAAGGAAATTAAGGACACATAAAGTCATTAGGAACACTTCCTGTCTCCTCCCCCCCCCCCCCCAATGCCAGCAGGAAGATCTCCAACCTCAAAGCATCTTGTGGCTTGGAAAAATTGGGAGTCCCTGATGCTCTCTTGAGCTTGGTTGTTTTCCTGAAGACGTTTCAGGACCCAACTAGGTAACATCATCAGTGCTAGGGGGAGAGTGGAGTTTGCTCTTACACCAGTGGCTTGGCCTGTCAGTATAGGTGGGGATATTCTTGGTGGCTTCTTGATTAGACTATTTAGTGTTTGTTTGTCTGGGTCAGTAATTTCTTGATTGGGGTACTGTTTGTTGCTTGATTGCTGGTCCAGTTAATCTCAGTAATCTCTGTTTATTTGGGTGCTCAACACTCTCACCAACACTGTCAGGAGGCAAGCCTACTGTATATAAGCAGAAAATAAACACCACTCACTTTTAGCATTGATGATGATACCTAGTTGGGTCATGAAACGTCTGCAAGAAAACAACCAAGCAGAGCACCGAGAACTCCAGATCCTCTTTGTCCTCCTCCTCCCCCTCCCCCTTACCCCCACTCCCTTCTAGCCCTGATGATGTTATTCAGTTGGGTCATGAGACATCTGCAAAACAGCAGAGCTCAGACAGCAACAAGGACCCCACAGCTCAACCCTGAGCTACTACACGTATCCTATCAGTAGCTTGGAAAGGCTCAAAACTTGGCTTAGAAAATGAATCGATTGGCATGTTAGGGGCACAACCCTCCCCTCTTGTTTAGGGAATAATCCCCATCTCAAACACAACGAAGATATGGAAGCGCAACATTTCCTCCCCCTTTGTTCTAGTAGCTCCACATTAAGAAGGACCAGGAAAAAAAAAGGAGGGTTCATTAAGGGATGAGATTCTTCATGTAGCAAGGTTACTTTTTCGCTCTATAGAATAATCTGGCGTTTAAAAAAACACCACCACCAATTCTCAGTTAACAGGAATCGATTGGAAAACCCTGCCGTCAGTGTGTGTGTGTGTGTTTGTGTGTGTGTAGGAACTCACAGGCTCTTGAGAACCTGGCAAATCAAACTTAAGCAGGTAATTTCAACAAGGCTCACTTCCTTATTTGTGAGTCTTAAGTGACTGAATAGATCAGGGTGGCCGCCAGTAACTCAGCAAAATAACTGGGCTCAAAGAGAAATGCCCAGGTTTCAATAAACGCCTTAACTACTGTTAAAAGGGGGTTTGAAATGGCATTTTCCCATGGGTTGAATGTTGTCGTGCTTGAGAAAAATGCTAGCCATTAAACAAATTAAAGGCAGAAACTGCTGAGTAGAGAAGTAGAAGGGGCCAAATCAGCTTTCTCAGACAGGTAATTTTAAAAGTGAAAACGTCTCCGTTGAACCGTTGGAGAATATATGGAGAGGCCAGGTTGGTTTCTTGGCCAAAAAAATAATAAAATAAAGCAGGACAAATTGGCTTGGTCTTTAATTCCAGGAATTTCTTTAGCACACGGTTCTTTCTCTGGTTTGCATGAAACAATTCTAAACCGGACAGGAGTTTTACCTCTCATCTTCCTGGTCGCTGAAACAAACAAACAAAAAAAGAGATGGAAAGAAGAGGAGAGAAAAGTTACGCCTTTCAAAATGATACAAACGTTTATTTACAACCGGAAATTGGGATCAACAAAAACTGAAAGAAAGAGAAGAAGAAACTTGTCTTCTTGATGTTACCTTTGGGATGCTTTGCACTTTGGCTTGTGTGGACGAGAGAAGGACTCCTTCTGAGAAAGAAAACGTTTGCTGTTAAAAAACTTTTACCAGTTTTAAACTGTTCTTTTGCCGGGTGGGAAGGAACATTGCAAAATTTACGGGTGTCCTGTGGGGGCCCTTGATGCAAACCCCACTCCTTTTAGCACTGATTCGGTTCCCTAGCTGGGTCATGAAATGTCTGCAAGAAAGCAGAGCACCAAGTTCAGAGAGCACCAAGGACCCCCACAATTCAGCCTCGAGCTACGAATATTCTCTCCTTGGATTTGAACTTTGCAATAGGATTGATAGCTTTAAATCCACGGCAGCATTAACAGGTTAGAAAAGAAGAAGACACCAAGCCAAAGAAAAATAAAAAATAAAGAAAAATTCAGAAATGCAAGAACAACCCCGATGGAAACAGATTGAAAACTGGAAGAAACGAGAAATGGTCCTTGACAGATTCAAGTCAATTGAACTAAATAAATATGTACTAAATATCTTCTTTCCCGCTCCATATAATTAAGGCAGCTTCTCTCCACCAATCACCCCCTTTAAATAACTCTATCCAACCCTCTGTTTCCGCAAGGCTTCTGGCACCCTTTCCAGCTTTGTGGAAGTCCGAATTACAGCCTGGCTACTAAACCAGCCGAATTTCAATAGCATTCCTGGCTTTATTCTTTCTTTTGTGTTACAGGCTGCAGCCGGCTGTAGTAGGGAAACGAGAAAGGAAAGTTAAGTAGTGCTTGGGCCTGGAGAAAGGGAGGTTCCGGACAGTTTCAAAAGCCATCTTACCGACATCCTCTCTTCCCTTTGTTTTTTCAGTAACGCGATGATGTCTTCCCTTTTTTTAGCCTGCGAAGAAAAATGTTTGCCACGGTGAGAAGGAGGGAAGCGGACGGGTTAATTCCAGAGACTCTGTGTTTCTCCACCTTGGCTGCTTGAAGAGGTGTGGATGACATGCTGGCTAGGGAATTCTGGGAGTTGAAATCCACACATCTTCAAGCGTCAAGGTTGAGAAGTATCGTGTCACACCTGCCCTGATTTGGGTTCTTAGGGAGGAGAGACCCTCGATTCTGTTTGTGCGAAAGGTATACTTTTACCAGGAGCCGAGTGGTAACAGTACATCAGTGCCAGAACTAAACATTTGCGCATGTAGTTTCCCCATTTAATGTCCCCTTTTCATTCTTACTCCCTGTTACCTCCCTATTGTCCTGTTACATTCAGAGGAATTGTTTTGGTAATGTTCCCTGCATTGACGGGCTAGATCAGACATGGGCAAACTACGGCCCGCGGGCCACATCCGGCCCGTTGGGCTTTTTAATCCGGCCTGCCGAACTAGTTA
>JAEANM010014335.1:0-14040 GCA_017656035.1 Myanophis thanlyinensis
ACTTACCCGCAGTTGCGTAAGCATTTCACTGCATATCATACCATGTATGACTGTGTATGTGACCAATAAATTTGAAACTGAAATTGAAAAATTGAATTGCCTTGGTTTAGCAGCATTCTTTAAAAAATAGGCAGTTGGGAGCTCACAACCAGAGCAAGGAGGAGAGTAAATGTGTATAAAATTTGGGAATTGCAGAGCTGATCTTCCAAGGTGTTGCAAATAATGCTTAGCTGATTAGAAGCAACTGTTTTGTGTTGGAGGGATGCTGTATTTACTTATTTGTTGAGCACATGATCTGAGGGGGAAGTCTTATCAACTTGTGCTGACTTACTGACCTTATAATTATCTAGCAAGAGGATGGACCTGCATTCTTTAGCCATTCAAGGCTTGGCTAGGCCTCTAGAAAGAAGATGAACAACTCAGAACTAGTGGTTGGAATAAGGGTATAGGGGAATAAGCAGGAGAAATAGTTTTGTGAGGAAGGTTAAGGGGAGAAGCAGCCATTAACCACAGGTACTCCATAGGTGAAGCAATAGCTGCTATGACATTTTTGAATGGCAAATATATGCCAATTACACCTGTTACAAATGGAAGTTTTTCTCCTTAATGAAGGAGAAGCTGGAAGGACTGGAGACCAGACTTATTTAAGATACATCAGGAAAAGTGATGAATATGTGGGTATTATACAAAGAGTTCTTTACAAAGGAATGAGATTGCCAAGAGGATGTGGCCTATGAATTTATCAAGGAACAGAGGAGACAGGCCCCAGTGGGAGAGAAATGATGCTTCTCAGGTGTCAGATGATACCACGCTGATTGCTAATTACATAGAAGGCAAGAATCACAGTTCAAAATTACCTCAATAGAAGGGGTGTCAAACTCATGGTGTCACATGATGTATTGGGACTTTTTTCTCCTTCACTAAACCGGGCGGGAGCATGGCCAGCATGTGATGCATCCAGCCCACAAGCCGGGAGTTTAACAGCCCTGCTCAATAGGCTTGAACATTGTGTCAAATGGAATACAGTTTAAGGATCTGTTTGCTTGCAGAAAAAGAGACTAAGGAAAACAGTGATAGCGGTTTAACAATACCTAAAACACCACCATATGCAAAATGTTCTCTACTGAAACCATGAGTAGAACAAAAAATAAAGGGCAGAAAAACTCAGGCTGAATATTAACAGCCCTAAAGGCAGAGATGCTAAACAGTCTGCCAAAAGAACGATGTTGAACTTTCCTCAGTGGTAACTTTCAAGTGGGCTAAATATGTAGCAGACTCCTGAACCAGATGATTTCTTCTACCTCATATCTTCCATCATTCCAACCATATGTTGATTTTGAACATTGATTGTTTAAATGTAATAAGCTGTAATATTAGTTTCAGACTTGCTCTCAGGGCCCTTTCCCAGTTCATTTACTAAGTGTTGTAGAAGCATGTTGATTCTTGGCCTGTGTTCACACATTTTCTGTATCCATATCCAAGTACTATTGTAGAAAAACCCTGTATAGAAAGTGTTTGTTTGTTGTAGGTATTTGCAAAGCTGCTCACTTAAAAGAATGGATTGGGTTTTAGAAATAATAAACAATCGACTCTAAAGTGTTAAACTGATAAATTGAAATATTTTTATCTTAGATGTATTATCTCTACTGTCCTTCAAATGTTTTGATACTGAAATTCTGAGATGTACCAATAAAGGAGAATATTTGTAGCTCAGGGTTGAAATAAAGGGTCCTTGGTGTTTTCTCAGCTTGCTTGTTTTCTTGCAGACATTTCATTACCCTAACTAGGTGATATCATCAATGCTAGTAAGAAATATTTGCTGTTAAATTTATATTCTAGTTGTCTATGTAGGTGGGGTGGTTTTAGAGATTCTTTGGTTGGGCTGTTTACTGATGGCTCTTTGGCAGTTTCTTGATTGGGGTATTGTTTACTTGATTATTGGTCTGAAGTTAATCTATGCTGATCTGAGTGCTGAATACTGGTGGAGAGATGCTGGAGTCTTTGTTCTCTTTTGGGATGGTTGATTGTCTCGTTTTCATAGTCTATAGGTGTTCTTAATGTCTATGTGTCTATTGATTGCTGATTTGTCAGAGTTGTCAGGCTTCTAGAAATTCCCTGGCATTTTTGAATTTGGCCTGGTCTAGTATTGTCACAGTTTCCCAATTGAAATTATGGTGACATCTGTCTATATGTTGTGAAATTATTATTATTATTTGTTATATCTCCTGACTGCCAGTTGCTGTTCATGGGTGCATTCTGCTAGTCTTCTGTCTGTTTTCTTACATAGTGGTTGTTGCAGTTCTTATATTGTATGTTGTAAATAAGTCCTGTTTTTTCTTCTGGGGTTACTAGCTCTTTTGATTTCCTTAGGATGTTTTGAAGAGCTTTAGTTGGCTTGTGTGCCTCGCTGATTCCATGTGGTTGTAGTAGTCTGTTGGTGGTTTCTGATATATTCTTGATGTATGGTATCGTAATTCTTTTTAGGGTGTGTGTTGGTTGTGCTGTATTGGGTTGAGTGGTCAGGAACTTTTTGATAAAGTTGTGTGAGTATCCATTTTTCTGGAATGTGTTCTATAGATGCTCCATTTCCTTTTTCTGCTGTTCTGAGTTGCTGCAGTGTGTTTGGGCTTGTTTAAATAAAGTCCTTATATAACTTCTCTTGTGAGAGGTTGGATTGTTACTTTGGTAGTCGAGCACCTGGTGAGTATGAGTGGTTTTTCTGTAGACTTTGCATTTCTATTTTGCCATTATAGTCTCTACTGATCAGGCTGTCCAGGAAGACTAGCAAGTTGTTTTCTTCGCTAGTAAACTGGATTCCTTTAAAAATGTTATTGATGGTTCTCTAATGGTCCATATTGATGGGTATTCTCTAATTGGTCCTTTTTTATTATGGTGAAGATGTCATCTACATATCTGATCCATATTTTTCGTTGTATTTGTGGAAGTGCTATGCTTCGAGACATTATATTATGACCTCCATTATAATTCCTGAAAGCAGTGATCCCATAGGTATCCCTTTAATTTGTTGGTACATTTGGCCATCAAACTGGAAGTATGTAGTTAAGCAGAGATTTATGAGATCCATAATCTTGGTTTTTTGATCTTTGTCTATTCAATTAAGTCAAAGCAGTCATGTATTCTTTGGCTAATTCTGGGATCGATAGAGGTGAATAGGGCTGTGACAGCAAATTGAGAGTATGATTTCATCCTCATTTATAGTCACATCCCTGATTATTTGAAGACACTGTAGTGGAGAGTTAATGGGGTGTTGGCTTCCTCTTATGAGATGCCCAAGCTTTTTGTTAATTCTTTTGCAATGTTGTATGTATGGGTCCCTGATATGATTGGATGGAGGGCTATGCCAGGTTTGTGTATTTGGGGGCATCTGTAGAAACATGGGAGAATGAGTCTGCTGCTTCTCATCCGCCACTAGGTTTCTTCGTTTAATGTTTTCTGGGATCTGTGTTGCAAGTTTGGTGATTTTAAATGTTCCTTCTAGGGCTGCAAAAAATTCTAGGTGATTGGCATCAGCTGTATTACAGAGTCCTTTTTGTAAAATCCTGTGTTTTGCTGTAGATAGTGGGCAACTGGACATGTTGACCACCCATTCTGGTTCTGATATTTCTTTGGTTCTAGAATTGAGTTTCAGGAATTTGCTTTGTAGTTCTGTTTTTCTTTTCTCAGCATGTCTCTGGACCACGTATTCAGGATGGTAGTGGCCAGTCTCTCCATGTGCTCTGATGTGATGGTCTGTTCCAACTGTTCTTTGAAGTTTACTATGGTGTGCAGATATTTGTTTAATCTGAGGTGTGTGCCTGTGATCATGAGCCATATCATTTTTCACCCACTTTCTTGGGCTATTTTCCATCCAGCTGTGTAGTTGATTAGAGGTCTGTATCTGACACTGGTAGGTGAGGGCATGCATGTAGGTGTTCATACAGGAAGAAAAAATGTTCTTTGGTGGAAGGGTGCCTGCAGGCAAATTTTTCCCATTTGTGTGCTGTCTGAAGCATGGAGACTTCCTAGTTTTTTTTGTCTTCTGTGGGTTCACAAGGATCTAGGTTTCTTTGTCCTCCAGTATTTCTTTTGGTTTTTGTAAATATTGTGCTCTGTCCCTAGTCACCTCAGTTCCAACTCTATCTATGCAAAAGAGATAGTCAACCAGTCCAGACTTTAGCACCTCTCCACCAGTAATCAGCAACCAGATAAGAATAGATTAACTCCAAAGTTAACTTCAGACCAACAATCAAGTAAGTAATACCCCAATCAAGAAACTGCCAAAGAGCCATCAGTAAATAGCCCAACCAAAGAATCTCTAAAACCACCCCACCTACATAGACAACCAAAGAATATAAACTTAACAGCAAATATCACTCCTTACTAGCACTGATATTATCTAGTAGTTAAGGTCATTAAATGTCTGCAAGAAAACAAGCAAGCTCAGAGAACAACAAGGGCCCCTCATTCTGAGATGTGGCTGGGAACTCCCAAGTATCTGACACATTTGATTGACATTAGATAAAGTTTTCCTACACAACCAACAAAACATGGAAGTAAATAGTTGTTGGAAGAAATTTCCCTGGTTCGTTGTTAGCTGGGACACACCACAGATGCTGAGAAGAAATGGATTCAGAAGCCAGCTGCCAGAAAGTGGAATTTTTTTAATGTAGGAAGGCAAAAAGCAAAAAAATGACACAGCTGCAGTATTCCTGGCTTGGAAACAAATTTTGGGTTGTGAGTCTATGGTTTTTATAAGTTTTTTTCCTTTGAAGCCTCTACTAGTAGATGTTTTTTGTGTGCCTCTGGTGGAAGTGATTGCCCTAAATCTTGCCTTCCTGCCTTAATGGGTTAATTCTGTTCCTGGAGCTTTGTCTTCCCTATCTTGGGGGTTAATTCTGTCAGGAAAGAGGAAAAGGGGAATTCCAGGGACTGATTATTTTTAGCTTGATTCCCCTTATCTTAATGGCTCTAGTTAAGTATTTCTGTTGTCACTGTTAGTTTAATAATAACAGGGCTGCTTTGAGTTTTCCTATCAGCTGGTGCTTCTTGGTCTTCTTAAAAGGGGAAGGGCTGATCTGAGTCTCTTGGCACTGTTTTCTGAGGTTTCTGGTGCTGTGTGGTTTCTGGCACTGTCCTTTTGGGATATACTTCCCATATAGTAAAACCCATCAGAAATAAGAAATGAATGCATATAAATTCTAGATGTACTGAACTGAAAAAAATATTTAGTTTTCTCAATATTAGGAAAATGCCTTGTTGAATCTACCCTGACAATCAATGGGGTGACAGATGTCGCAGCCAGATTGCCCTCACATCTGATTAAGTTTTGATATTTACAACCACATTAGATGCCTTGGAGGGAATGGAATGTAACTCGTCTTTTAACTTTCTTTGTTACTCACTTTATATTCTATTCTTTTTATATGTCAAATGTATATATTTTAACAATAGTGAATGGAACAACAGGAGAAGGTCTATCCCTAAGCATTCAGGAGAGAAAACAGCTGGCAGAGGAATGGGTGACTCAAGGCAAGGATAAGTGAGTACTTTTTGTGGCAAAGATTGAAGTGGTTTCTGTGAAATTGTTGCATAACTAAGCAAAGACACTAGATTGTAACATCTGCATTCTCAGATTGCTGTTGTTGTTTTGGAGAGGGGGTTTAAATGCCAGTCAGTGAGATTGTTTTCACAGAATATTACAGAAATGGACATTAATAATAAGTTAATTGTTACTTGCAAATTCTCTGCTTCTTCCTGTTGTTGAACAAAAAGGAAAAAATAGGAAGTGATTACTATGACAGTTTTCCTCAACCTGATTCATTTCAAAGTTGCTGGATTTCACTGTTTATAATTCCCAATGGTTCACTATGCAACTGTCAATTAAGTTGAACACATCTGGAAGATACCAGGCTGGATCTATTGAATTAGTTATATCTGCCTTATTTTGCTCAAGCAGAAGTGGAACTTTACATGCTGCTGAACGATAATTCCCAACATGCCTTTCCATTGGTCATGTTGGCTGAGGCTACTTGGAAGTGGTAGTTCAGCACTAGCTGTAGTTGTCCAGAGGCTGACAATGAGGCAAAAAAATATTGCATCTGGGGAAAGGGATATTGCTGCTGACCAAGACAGGATTCTTGTGCTATAATTCTGGTTCAGAAACAAGAATAATTCCTTGATGAACTCTACTCCATGAGAGTATTTCTACTACAGCTTTGTAGCCGCTGTCATTGTGATTAAACAGGTTCTATGCAAAGACATACATCAAAGATCTGATGGAGAGGTGTTGACAACCCTGTCTTATTGATAAGCTGATAGTTGCGCTTTGGCTGTATGAAAGTCTGAGCATTTCAAAGCCTCTTGTCTCAGTTATAGATGCTGCTGTTGTCATTGCCAGTCCCAACTGCCTCTGTTCCTAACATATCAATGTCCTCATTTCCTGTGCCAGGATGTTTCCTTTCCCACACCGTCTCAGTATCACCAGCCACTGAGAAAAACATCCACTGAGCCAAGTACTGGCTTTAGTTTGGAGAGATAGCTAGATGCACAGGTTTAGCTATCTGTTAGAACTCCCTTTTTCACCAACCAATTTTCACTGCCCCACCAGGAGAGACAATAGCAATAGCACTTAGACTTACTGTATTTTTTTGATGTATAAGACACATTTTCCACTCCCTAAAAGTGGGTGAAAATTGTACGTGTTATACACCGAATACAGCCATTTTTGGCCTCCCAAGTACCCACCTGTGCTTCCCATTTTCACCAAAAGTGGCTTGTTTTTTGGCGAAAATGAGCCATGCAGAGGCTTCTGGAGCCCTGCAAAATGCCTCTGGGGGCTGGGGAGAGGAAATACAAGACGCGTGGTGGTGGTGGTGGGGTGTTGGGAGGCCAAAACATGGGTGAAAAACAGGCAAAAACCAGGCCATTTTTAGCCTCCCAATCTCCGCCCCCCCCCGCCATGCATCTTGTATTCCCTCTCTCCACTCCCCAGAGGCATTTTGCGGGGTTCCAGAAGCCTCTGCAACATTCATTTTTGCCAAAAAAAGCCGAAAAGCGGGCCGTTTTTTGACGAAAATGAGCCCTGCAGAAACTTCTGGAGCCCTGCAAAATGCCTCTGGGGGCTAGGGAGAGGGAATACAAGACGCATGGCGGGGGGGAGGGAGGTTGGGAGGCTAAAATCGGCCCATTTTTTGGCCTCCCAATCCCCCTCCCACACATCTTGTATTCCCTCTCCCCAGCCCCCAAAGGCAATATAATCTTCATTGTTCTCTTTCACTCTTCTCATTTTCTTCCCAGAAACACTCAGGCTTTATGGCCTTCCAGCATTTCCAGTTTTGAGTATTTTTTATCATCATGAAATGCCTATTTTTTAAATAAAGTTTTTTTCCCATTCTGATAAACTTGTAGATCCTACCTAAGTCTGCAAGCACTACTGTGAAGAGATGATGTCACATTTGTTCACATAATGATTGTAATTGTAAAGTTTGGTTAATTAGCTGCATATTTACCAAATTTCCAAGATTTGTGGTAGAAGTATGATATATATAAGCTGTAAACAGCATAATAGTTTGAATAAGAAGAAAATGGGGTACAAGCGTCTCTTTAGGTAATTACACACATCAGTTTTGAATGCATTCTCTTTTATAACATTAGCTAATTTTGCCAGGGTTTAAGAGGCAAACCACACATCCTTTCCAAATACACCTTTTTTTCTTGTTTTCCTCTTCCAAAATCTAGGTACATCTTATAGTCTGGTGCATCTTATACACCAAAAAATATTATATATATATTGCTTCATAGTGCTTTACAGCCCTCTCTAAACGGTTTATAGTGTCAGCATATGCCCCCAACAAAATGATCATGAACAGGCTGAAAAAGATTCTTAAATTTTACAGTCAATGGTACAAATGCCTTTTCAGGGAAAAGCTCTCAACTCTTAACGGATATAAAATAATTAGAGGTTTGACTTTTTTCACAATATGTAGTTTCAAATTAATGGTTCGGTACACCTGCATGTAAAATGATATGCTGTAATTGAAATTACTCCCCTTTTTGGGGGGAGATGTGTAAAATACAGGTAGTCCTCAACTTAAAACCATTTGTTTAGTGCAGTGGTGGAATTCAGACTTTTTTACTACTGATTCTGTGGGCGTGGCTTGGTGGGCGTGGCTGGGGGGGTCATGTGAGTGGGTGGGCAGTTTCTGTAAGCAGGGCAATAAACATTAGCCAGAAACAACACCAGAATGTTTTTTTCCTGCCTTCCTTACAGGATTAACCCTGTAAAGTGGAAACAAACAAAAGGAGATTTCTTCTAACAAGCAGTTCTCAGAACTGCTTAGAAAATTTACTACTGGTTCTAGCAAACCTGCTAGAACCTGCTGGATTTCATCTCTGGTTTAGTGTCTATTTGAAGTTATATCAACATTGAAAAAGTGACTTGTCACTATTTTTCATACTTATGGCCATTGCAGCATCCTCATGGTCATGTGATCCAAATTCGAACCCTTGGCAACTGGCATGCATTATAGCAGTTGTGCTGTCCCAAGGTTATGTGATCACCATTTGTAACCTTCCCAGCTGGCTTCCAACAAACAAACTCAATAGGGAAAGCCAAATTTGCTTAACAACTGTTAAGTAACAATTCCAGTGATGCACTTAACAACAGTGTCAAACAAAGGTTATACAATGGGGCACTGCTCACTGAACTGTCTTGCTTGGCAATGGAAATTTTGGGCTCGATTGTGGTTGTAAATTGAGGATCACGTACATTGCCTCCAAATTTTGAAATTCAGACTTGATGCAAAAATTCAGACTTGATGCAATGAGAAGACTATAGAGAGCGAAGCCAATGTATCAGCCAATGCTGTGGGCATGCTTTTTTTTAAAAAACAGGCATGATCAGAGGCTTGATACACCCATTTAAATGCATCTCCTCTTCAGCAGTGGCTGCAACAATGGGGCTAAGGGATATCTGCATTTCGTTTAAAGGAACATAGTTCCTCCTAACTTTTTCCACATAAGATTGCTAAAATGTGAGCTTATTAGTGATAAACAGCAGGGTCATATAACACATAAAGCAAGATAATATTGCAAAATAAGTAATCATCAGTTTAATTATCACCACTCCCATACCTTGATAATCTCTGCCTGTCATCAGAAATGTATTTAAAAAAAATTCCTTTCACTGCAGGTTGGATCATGTAATAATTCATGTTGGATCATTGAGCTTACCTGAATCCAAGGATCTGGTGAGTGTGTCTGTTTGTGCACTTTTAGGATGTTTTGAACTCTTTAGCCATGCTTTGATTTTTGTACAGGAGAATACTGAGGGCAAGGAGAAAACTTCCAAAAAGGAAGCATTATTCTCAAATATGGTCTGAGGGATCAAAAAGGGAGCCAATTTCATTATTGCTATATGTAATTTTCCAGGTAAAACTAGACAGGAAACATGACTTAAGGCTTCATTAACAGAATTTTGCAAGTTTAAAGGTATAATATTCCCCTACCACTTTTAATTGCTTCAATCAGGGTGGGTTCTTCCTAATTTATTTCTTCTTCTGACTTTTAAGCCACTGGGGAGCTTATACAGTCCAACATAAGCAGGTCCTGTTGTCATATTAAATGCTTAACATTTCTCATTTTTTCAGCATTGTTTATTTAACAATAGTCATATAAATATCTTTTTCAGTTCATTTCCTTTCTTCATTTCCAGGCCAAGCATGCAGCCCAGATAGGAGCGGATGGCATATCTGTCATTTCCCCTTTTTTCTTCAAACAAGTGACTAAAGGTGAATAGATCGTTACATTTCACCGAAGTAGTTTCCCCACTTGTCAGCCACTTCTTAAACAGGTTTCATAAATGTATAAACTTGTAAATTAAAGTAAATATGAGCAATCTTTTGGTTAGAGGTTTGGGGTGCTATTAAAGATTCTGTTATTGTTTTGAATTGAAAACTGCACCATCATTCAGAGGAAGCTCCAAGCTCTGCAGAAAAAGCTATTTGGGAAGTTCATAAGCTGCTTCACAGCTGTGATAAAATATCGGAAATGGTGGCAGTTTTTGCAAAACCAGCTCTTTAGCTGACTGCTGTTTCCAACCTCTCATTTTCCCTCCAGGTTCCACAAAATGCACAGGGGCAAAGTGGTGTATTTTGGGGTGAGATTTTAGAAAAAAGAGGAATATAGCATTGAACGCAGATGGATGGTATATGAACAGCCCATATCTTGTAAAATCTCAGCAGCCAGATGAGGTTTGCAGAAAAGAAGAAATAGATTTTTTGAGTCCTTGTTGCTTCCTTGATGACAAAAGGCAAGATAAGCATGCTGGGTTTCTGCAAATGAGAGTGATTTACACAGAAAAGCCCAGCTTTTTTAATTCTATCCCTTTCATTTCAAATCGTCTAAAGAAGATTCTATGAGAATCTTGCTTGGAAAGATTTACTTTTTGTTTCAGGCATCTACTAAAGAGCCTGCCAAGGTAACGAACATTCCAGAAAAAGATGAAACTTTTTCTGTTCTTATTCATCCTAGACACATGCCTGAATATTTACAAGCAGTGAAGATACATTTAGTTTAATTCATGGGTGTCCAACCTTTAGGCTTGCTTGGGCCACATTGAGTGAAGAGGAATTATCTTGGGCTACAATATAAAATATATAATATACAACTTGACTTACAACCATTTGTTTAGTGACTGTTCAGAGTTGTGATAACACTGAAAAAAAGTGGTTTGGGCCATTTTTCACACTTACGACTGTTGCAGCATTCCTGTGGTCACGGGATCAAAATTCAGACACTTGGCAACTGTTTCATGTTTATGATGCAGTGTCACATGATCACCTTTTGTGACCTTCTGACAAGCAAAGTCAATGGGGAAACCAGATTCACTTAACAACCATGTTACTAATTTAACTGCAGAGATTCACTTAACAACTTTTGACAAAAAAGGTAAAATGGGGAGAAACTCACTTAATAACTATCTCACTTAGCAACAGAAATTTGGGGCTCAGTTGTGGTTTTCAGTCGAGGGTTATTATTACCTGTAGTTTTATATTTTCAGGCGAGGATTATTATTACCTGTAGTTTTATAATATAAAATCATATAATAATGTTAAAAGTTTATGATCTTGTAGCGTTATATTACTAAATGTCCAAGGGGCCTGTGGGTCAAGGGTTAGGCATGCCTGGTTAAGGTAACAGGCCAGAAGACAAGAGACTGTGAGTTCTAGACCTTAGCATGAAAGTTGGCTGCATGACTTTGAGCCAGTCACTCAGTCTCTCAGCCCATAATATCAAACTCAAGCATCAAACCAGTCAGTCAATTCCTGTCAATTTTTCAGATCAAATGGATCAAGATTTGATCTGAAAAAAGCAGACTCTGCACTTGTGAGAAAATGCTAAGAAGAAGAAAAAAAGTAAACATAGGTGCATACTTTTTTGGTGGGGCAGAGTTGGGTTAATCAAGAAACCACTGTTTAAAATAATTCATATGAATTCAGCAGCTAGAATCTTCAGTTTTGACAACCCTCTGAAAGGACTGGACTGAGGTTCCATCAGTCTTTTCCAGCATAGCCATTGGCAGTTCTACCTGGATGATGATCAAATAACCAAAATGTGTAAAGTTGAGTAGCACTGTCCTGGATGAAAGGCCAAAGTAATGCTTTTCCTTTTGCTTTCCCCATTTTCAGCTGTATATTTACAATTATTCTATGCTCCACATTGCTTCCCTTGTCCTACTTTAGATGAATTGGTTGCCTTCTTCCGAGATGTTGCATCTGAAGCTCCTAATATCCCATTCTATTATTATCACATTCCACCGATCACTGGCATTAAATGTAAGTGTTACAAATATAGAATTCCAGTTTATTTCAAGACAACTTTAGTTATGAGCAGTTCTGTTTTATTTATTCAGTTTTCACTTTAAATTTCCGTATTCATTTTCACTATCTTGAATTTTTAAACCACACCTAAGTTATGTTCCTTTAAGACTGCTATTCAATGCTTGCTTTCTTCCAAAGAAACTTTCTTGAACACAATAGAACTGATTTATTGGTAAAGATAGAGAATAAGACACTTCAAAATAATGTAGTGCAAGTAGTCCTTGACTTACAACAGTTCATTTAATGACTGTTCAAAGTTACAAAGGCTCTGAAAAAAGGGATTGTTTTTCATACTTGTTACTGTTGTGGCATCCTCATAGTCACATGATCAAAATTCAGACACTTGGCAACTGACTCATATTTATGACCATTGCAATGTCCCAGGGTCATGTGATCACCTTTTGTGACCTTCTGACAAGCAAAATTAGCGGGGAAGCTAGATTCACTTAACTGTGTTACTAACAATAACAGAGATTTAGCTGTGGTAAGAAAGGTCATAAAATGGGACAAACCTCACTTAACAACTGTCTAGAAATTTTGGACTGAATTGTGGTAATAAGTTGAGGGCTACTTGTAGTCGGGTCAGGCCCAAATATCTTAATTGGGAGTGGTTTTTAAAAAATGGAAGGTGCCACACTGCAAAAAGCTGCTCAAGGAAAAGATTCCCACTTTTTAATAACCACTGTTGGCTTTGTTGAGTAGAATTGCAACACAGTACACGTGTGATAAATACATTTATTTTTAGTTTATTATAGCAATGATGCAACAGTAATAATGACTCTTACTTGATCAGACTTGAACACTTTATTTATTGTAAATCTCTCTTTGTACAGTTCGTGCTGAAGAATTACTAGATAATATGAAAGAACAGATTCCCACCTTTAAGGGGGTGAAATTCAGTGACAGAGACCTCCTGGATTTGAGGCAATGCATGCAAAAAAGTGAAAAAGACCATTTTGTGTTTATGTATGGTGTGGATGAGGTAAGGGTTTTATATAGAAAGTTGTTAATTATAGTAAACAGAAGATAGCTTCCTCTGAGAATACAACTAAATTATTCTGAATCCTGATTATTCCTAGTGCTTTCCTTGAGCAAAATATGATATGTTTTAATGAAGATTCAAGCTCTACATGGCAACAGCCTTTGTCTTTGACTGGTTTGGTGTAAAAGCTGAAATCTGTTGAGTAGAACAATCCCAAGAGAGAGTGGAAAATCCATAGAAGAAGGGAGTGAATAGCTGGATGGGCTGGCCAGGGAAATAGACGGGTATGGGAAATGATTGCCATCTTGCCAGAGGACTTCTGTATGTCAAAAACAACATGATTATATTATTATTGAATGGTGTAGAACTATGTCAGTTACAACTGGTTTTACTGAAATACTCCTGTTGGCTGCAGTGATGTGTAAATAAAACCTACCATTTTTCTTTGTTGCTAAGTAGCAGCTCCTGAGTGCACTGGTGATAGGAGTAAATGGGGCAGTTGGAAGGTAAGTTGTCTTTTGTACATGGCTGAAGAGCCCTTACCAATTGGATAATTGGATACTACTGTATCATCTGTAGAGCGTCTATGACAATTCGCTGCAGTCAACTCACTGGGGGACAAGAGTTACACTAATATCAAAGAAATGGCGGAATAGAATCATTAAAGAAAGGATGCAAAAGGAGGGGCAGAATAAAATGTGAATGGCAAAAATTAATTTAAAAAAATATTTTAAATAATTAAATAAAATTGTTAAATTGTGCTGTGGCAAGTTGTCCTGCAGTTGTCCTGCAGTGAGTTGGGTGCAGCAAGTTGCCTGTGGCAAATTCCATTCTCTAGTACAGTCTTTCCCAAATGAATGCTTATTAAGGTGTACTTGAACTGTTACTACTTAAAACTTCCTAGTTAACTTTATTCTAACTATCAGCCAGCATTTTCCCCAGATCTTTTAAGACATTAAATAAAAGCATCCATCTTGAGAACTTTCTCAGAAAGTTGAGTATTTTCTCAGAATTGTTTTAGCCCTTAAGAATTAAATGTTAAGAAAATCCTATTAGACAAACCCCAAAGTCTCATTACAATTCTGATACATTTAAGGGCTAATTCAAAGCGCTCCATGGCTTGGGACCTGGGTACTTACAGGACCGCCTGTTGCCACCATCAGCCTCCAACCGACCGGT
>JAEANM010014336.1:2060-14040 GCA_017656035.1 Myanophis thanlyinensis
ACAAACACACACACACACAAGCTGTACAAAGAGAATATCATAAATCTTCCTATTGACTTCGTTTAGCATATGCTCTCTTCCTTGCTAAAATATTCATACACAATTAAATATCAAAGGAGGGCAGGAATGACACATAGATGAGTATAACTATAACATGCTAAGCTTAGCTTCTCCTCTGAATGTTTTAAGCTAAGTGTGCCTCTTAGCTTAAAACTTGATTTGATTGAGAGGCTCCTAGAATCTCACAATTCATTTCTTACCAAAGCTCTGTTGAACAAAAGCTACCTTAATCACAATCATTGTCTCCATTTACAGCCATTTATATGTCTGTAAAGCTATTCTTTTTCTATCCCGTTCCACCTAGAGACCTAATTAGAGCTTTTTTTAACTCCATCTACTGCCATTCTACGTATTTATTTATTCATTTAGCAGTAGTCCATTCAGAAACACTTCACTATTCTCAAATGCTTTCATCCTTCTATAGGTAGCCTTTGACTTAAATGATTTACATAAATTTACATCATAAATCACGACAGTCATAAGTCGAGACATCATGCAACTAAGCCTGATTTTATGATATTTTTAAAGCAAAATTATAGGCTTTTTTTTGTCAGAAACCAGCCGAAAATACTGGAAACATTGTAGCTAATAATAGCAATAGCACTTAGATTTATATACCACTTTATAGTGCTTTCCAGCCTTCTCTAAGCAGTTTACAGAATCAGCATATTGCCCCCAACAATCTGGGTCCTCATTTTACTCACCTCGGAAGGATGGAAGGCTGAGTCAACCTTGAGCCTGGTGGGATTTGAACTGGCAGACAGCAGAAGTACTGCTGTATTGCACTCTAACTACTGTGCCACAAAGGCTCATAAACTAGTTGTCAGCTTCCCAAAAGGTTGTAATGTGACCATGGGTGTGTGTGTGCAGCTTCCGGAACTTGGGCATTGGGTCATAAATAGTTCTTTGGAGGGGGGATCTTTGTGACTTCAAAAAGTCACTAAATGTCTAGCCATTAAGCAAGGACTATCTGTATTCATATCCACCACCAATACTACAATACTGTAAGGTTTTAAAGCACTTTTCCACTCTCGAAAACGTAAGACAGCTTTTCTGCCTTTATGGAGAGTTTGCCAAAATGTTTTTCACAGTGTACATTTGTATCTAATGGTAGATACAAGGATCATTTTTCTGCTTCTATAAAGAAATAACTTAATCATATAAACATGTAATTTCTATGGTAGACTAGGAATAAGTAGATAGAGGAACAGGCAAAATCCCATGAAATATTTTCATATATTACGTACAAGAAAGGCAATTCAATCTTTAATGCCACCTGTTGCAAATGATTCATATGGTTTTGGTCAAACCAGTGCCAGTTCATGTTATTCCTTAGCATTATGGTCTGGTTGTTATTGAAATTGAACCTCTTCCAACTGACAGATTTTCGAAGTCCGTCCTCACCTATACCATTTTATATATATCTAAGACTCACATTCTTTAACCTACCTCCTAGTTAAGTTTTTTCCATATAGTTATAAGTGGATAGCAATAGCACTTAGACTTATATACTGTTTCACAGTGCTTTACAGCACTCTCTAAGTGGTTTTTATACAGAGTCAGCATATTGCCCCCAACAATCTGGCTCCTCATTTTACCAACCTCAAAAGGATTAAAGGCTGAGTCAACCTTGAACTGGTGAGAATTGAACTGCTGGCAGTCAGCAGAATTAATTTTCAATTAGCCTGCAATGCTGCATTCTAACCATTGTGCCCCTACATTTCATATAAACCTATAACTGAATGCTCCTTTGAACAACTTCTAAAGATTCCATGAAATATAAGGTTCAACTTTATTGGAGAAATTATGATATTTCTTAAAGCCTATCAGGAATTTCTCAGCAAGAAGGTTAATGGGACTAGGCATTAGGGAATCAAATAGTCATGCTTATGTACAAATTAATATGTCTGTATTCATCCAAAACAGTATAATAATCACTATTATTATATTACAGCATTGTGATCAAGATCCAAAAGACCAAAAGATTAGATCATAAATTACAGTAAACAATGCGGTTTTTTTTTAATAAACTACATAAACTACAATGATGGTTTGCTATAATGTGCAAATCTGGATACACATTTGCTTTGCTGTCTTGTTAACATTTAAATTGCAATTGCTGCCAATTTTTAATATCAATGCATTTGACATCTGTCAATCTCTCTTTTTGAATTATTTACTTAATGTCTTGCATTAAGAAACTTTGAGATCATTTAAGTTTCTTTGTAAATGAAGTCCTTATTGCTAGTACCAGCAAAATAATATTGTTTCTTCATAGGTTGCCAGGAATAGTTAAAGCTTGGGAAGATAAATAAACCAGAACTGATTATTCTTTTTAGGATCCAATCTGGGTCGGTCACTGGGACCAGAGATTTGGAGCTTTTGAAGTTGTGATGGAGCTCATCCTCAGAGAACTTCTCTTCCACATTCTGTTAGAGAGAAATTCCCTGAAGCACAAGTGACCAGCCCATTATTTGTATCCTGTAATATTATCCTGGAGCACTTACATTGTGTTCATTCATGATTGCTCTTTATTTCTTGAAGTAAATTTCAAATTTTATCCTGGACTGTTATCTAATTCATCTCTGTGATGTAATTAAAACTGGCTGAATACAGCTTTTTAAAACAAAAGTGAAACTAAGCACACATATATGTTTGTGTAATTAGATACTGGTCTAATTACACTGATTCTGATACTATGCACACACATTTTCACATACCTCAAATGCATTTAGTGTGTTTTTGTAGCTGTTCTTTTAATAAAACATCACTCTGACAGTTTCCATAAGCTGAATTTTTAGGATCTGCTCTATATACAATAGATTACTATTTTCTTTTGTGAAGTGATCAAATCAAATCTTTATTGCAGTCCAACACCAACATGAGTAGGGTGGGATACAGAAAATTAAAAAGGATTAAAATGTATCAGAATTTAAAAAATATATAAAAGCTAAACAAATTAAAAAATTTAAAAATTTAAAAAGTATCTAAAAAGAATCTGAAGAAATGATCCTTGTCTTCAGATCCTTTTTGACGTATTTCCTAGTAACAAGAAAGCATAGAAAATACGTCCATGACATTTGTATGAATAGAGTGCCACACAGTGGCCAAATCGAGGAACACATCAGCTTTGCCAAATAGAATATATATGTTTCTTTCTCAAACAGGAAATCCTCGTTCTTTTGGGGAACTCTTGTTTCCATCCTTTCTCCACTTTGCTTAAGCTGATAGATCACATTTTGTGACTTACTTAGACACTTTAGGTCATCTTTCTTCAACCAGGGAGTTACAAGCAGCATTGACCTAGGGCCACTATTGGAAAAAAAATAATGTTGTTAAGCAAGGCAGTTGTTAAGTGAGTTGCACCCAATTTGCCATGGTTGTTAAGTTAATCATGCAGTCATTAGCTTCCCCAACTGATTTGGCTTGTTGGAAGGTCACACATGGAGATCACATGATCCCAGGGTGTTGCAACCATTGTAAATATATGCTGGTTGCCAAGCATCATGTGATCGCAAAGATGCTGAAAGGGTAATAAGTGCAAGGAATGACCATGTCACATTTTTTAATGTGACATTGTGACTTTGAACAGTTTCTAAATGAATGTTTGTAAGTCAAGTTCTATCAGCATATAGAACCATGCCATCTGAAGATGGTTGACATCTGAATTGGCACCAAGTTAGAAGAATTAGGATTAGAATAATTGGTGCCTAGCAATTATTCTAAATATCTGAAGCATTTTCTAATGAACCTTGATGCTCATTGGAAAAGGGCACTCTTATATCCATTATTATCCTAATAAAAAGCTATTTACAACTTCAGCCTTATACCCACTTCAGGAATAATTTAGCTAACTGAAGAACAAACTAGTACAGTGGTGGTGAGCCTTTTACTTACTGAGTGCCGAAAAATACATACGTTGCGCATGCCATCCACATGCGGCTCCTCCAAGTGTGCTGCACATGCAACCGCACCACCTGTGCATACATGCAGCTTTTGCATGTGCAATGCACAGGCACTGCATGCAGGCACTCATACATACATGAACAATAACGTGTGCATGCACAGGACAGCTCTGAAGACCACCTGGATTTCCTGCTGCAATTGAGCATGTGCACAGCAGAGGCCCGAAGACCAGCTGGGTCTCTGTAATCATGCACGTGTGCATGCACAATCGCATGTGCATGTTCAGCTGGAGGTAAGTTGGCTGACAGTTTGTGTGGCCTAGCAAAATGGCCTGTGGCACCCGTGCCATAGATTCGCTATCACGGAACTAGTATATTTACCTTTCAGTTTTGCCATTTGCTACCTAGGGATTCCTGAAATATCTGAACTCAAGTTTTTTATGCTTAACTTTGCAAAACTATCAGCTTTCACTCTTTTGATTTTAAACTGAAGACAGCATATAATGCACATTGTCTCATGTAGCAAGAAAGTGAGTTTGAAGGAGTGGCAAGAATTTTGTTTTCCAATAATTGGACGTTTTGAGACTAGGGATGCCCATCCTAGAAATGATGTGATGTTGATTCTATGAGGTAGCAAGATTAAGAAACCAACACCATATAGGACAGTACTACTTTTATTGTAATAACTATAATGACACAATCTTGTAAGTCTGAAGGTGCTAGCCCCTCCCTCCTTTCATCTTCATGTGAATTAGGCAGGGTCTTGTGTGAAAGGTTGTTATTTTCTTGGCCTTGGTTCTGCCTTTCTTACCTGACCATTGCCTTGATGGTGACTTCTCCTCCTGTCTTTCAAGGCCATTCCATATGTCCCCTACATTTTTTGATTCTGTAAGCTTCTCCTGTGTCACTCCTTTTAGAATGTCTCCATTGGAAGAGGTTCCAAATCTTTAGGTATCTTCCAGGCTTTTCAGCCCAGATCTGTGCTCAAAAGAACAGCAAATTCGTAAAACAACTTATTAATTTTAGGCAAAAGGAGACGTTACCTGCTTCTTATCCATTACAGATCTAAAGATATAGAAATAAATGCGAATAGACAATTGTAAAATGAAAATCGCTATTCTGACAATCCCACTTTCTCGTAACTTAACACTAGATGGCATACAATAGCTACCAGAGCTTTGATTTTGACCTACAGACCCAAAATCAAATACTTCATGCAAGAGGTGGAGTATTCAATAAGAATATCATCTGCATCTTTTTTTCATATTAGTCACTTCCCATTCTTCATGTCCTAATGGGCCTAATTTTATCAAGATTACCTACCAGTAATTGTTTCTTCTAGTAAGCTCATGTTTGCATCATCGTGACAATGTCTGGACTTGTTTTCTGTCAATTCATTTTTTCAGTTGAATTCAATTTTTTCCAAGCAACATAATCATTGGGGAAATGTTTAGGATACATTTATATCATATGTCCAAAATATCAGAATTTTTTGCTTGATCTTTAATGCTTCCATGAACGTTCTGATTTCATCTTAGAATCCTTGGGCCTTTGTGTAGTCTTTTCAACATTTTTCCCAGCACCATCATTCAAAGGCATCAAGTTTTTTCACTAATTTTTTTCTGAAGATGCAGCTTCCACTGCCATATGTTATAACTGGGAAAGCCCAGCCTTGACAGTATATATGTTTACTTCTTTATTTAAGTCACTGTGATAGCAAAATCACAGTCACTGTAACTTGTTAAGGCATTTGGCGGTTAACCAAGACATATAAGATGAAAATCTATGATAACATACATAAGGTATCCATAAATAATGATCCAACCACAATCAAAACCAACAAAAACAAAAGCCGATACAGTCGCCACTCATATCACAAAAGCTCTTTAAAAGAATTCAGTTTTCAGCATCTGAAATGAGAATTGCCAAAAGGGCCAATCCCACATCAGTTGGGAAATATTAGTTATGAGAAGAGCATCTCCATGCCTTAGCTCCATTTTACAGAAATTGACAGCTTCTCCCAGGACAATCAACCCCAAGAAGGGCAGATAGTTGTGGGTTAAATAAAAATACTTATTTATAAGTTCAGATAGCCTCAATCTATCCCAGATCACAGTTGGGCCTAGAATTGTCATTGCAATTGTTAAGTGAATCATGTCAATTTTACAACTTTTTACCACAGTCATTAAGTTTCTCCCATTGACCTTGCTTTTTTGAAATATTGGGAAAGTCTCAGAAGGCAATATTATACGCATGGGATACTACAACCATTGTAAATTCATGCCAATTGCCAAGTGCCCAAATTTTAATCGTGTAACTGTAGGGAATGCTATGATGGTCATAAGTGCAAGGACCATTCATAAGTCATTATTTTCAGTGCCATTTTAACTTCAAATGGTGATGAAAACTAATGATTGTAAATTGAGGATTAGCATTAAGATTCTACTTAAGGAGGAATTATTTCTAAAGGGGTCTGATAATTGCACCCTACATAAAGTTCTCAGAACTCTGATTTTATAAACCTTCAGTTTTAGCCTTCTTAGAGTCAAAACAAATATTTGTGTACTGGATTCTGCCCTGCATTCTTCATGGATTTCTGCCTCTCAACTGCTGGAAGTTTGCCTTCATTCCTGAGACTATTTGCTTTTTGTTTGAAAAGTTATATTTGACCTCCAGACTGCCTTCTGAACATACATTTAATTAACTGTTCAATTAACTTGCTTCTGATTAGGATTTTTTGAATTTCTGCCAGATTGATATGCTTAAAAGCTGGATAATCTCTAGGTACATCCAATTAATAAGAGGAAAACATTACACATGTTTAAGATATAATTTTCATTGGAACTTGAAAAGAAAATTTCAATATTGCTTGAAATTACTGTTAAAACATAAGCATACAATACAATTAAGCATATCCTCCAGTGATTATTAGTCATATCATCCATATTCACATGTTCATAATGCCTACAAGACTATCATTATCTAGGGTTCATAAATTGAGGCTGCAAATATCCAGACCATTAGATAGCAGCAACGAAAGGCAGAAAACATTTTCTTAATTCTCTATGATTTTCTAATGGTTATCTGGATTCTGGCAGCCGGGCACTAGTAATCTTATATTATTAGCCCATAAGATAAGGCATATGCAGTTTTTAACAGTAGCTGCTCTAAACTGGTTCAACTGCCTATGTTAATAATTCAGAGCTTTTGAATTCAACAAGCACATTGTTTAAATGCATTATAATTTATTCTTTCCTTGTACAAGAACTAATGTATATACTGTATAATAGAGTTCTTTCAATACAACACTAATACAAACTGGCCACCAAATGAAAAGTTAAGTATATCTGTCCTAGTATGAATTACTTTCATTCAAAATGTATTAACTGCCCATTTAGCTGTATAATACAATTATAATAATAATATTCACTAATTATCTATAGGAGATGATCAAGCACAGCAGTAGTGAAATCCAACCGGTTTTGCTACCAGTTCAGTGCACATGCATTTTGCAACCGCACTACAGCATGGCTTCTAAAAGGCTTGTTTTTCCTTAATAGAGGCAGCCAGAGTGATTGGGAAGGCTGTGGAGGCATGCAAAACAGCTGTGCAATTCAGGTGAGTAAAAAAGAAAAAAAAAGAAGGGGATATAGGACAGGAAAGGGCCCAGGTGGGTGGGTGGGACCAAATTTCATTACTGCTACCAGTTCACTAGAACCGGTATGACCAGGCTGAATTTCACCACTGAAGCAGAGCCCGAGGAAGGAGTCAAGTATGTCATTAGTTTAGAGTCTCATTATGCCCACTAAGTCCAGCCCACTTTGAATTCAGTTGACTTTTATCTCTCTCCAATTTGCCTTGACCATTAATAGTTCAGATTTTTGTTTAGAGAATGCATGGAATAAATTTGTACTCATTTAAATAATCCAGATTCCTGATTTCTTACACCTGAAATCATCTTGGAGACAATGGGGATTTTTCATAAGTATTATAGCCCTGATAGCAAGTATTGCCATTAATTTATAGCATAAATGAACAGAGCTAAATGTAATTTAGTCTTATTCTATTCAGAAAGTATAATAGCAAAACCAATAGCACTTAGACTTATATACCACTTTACAGAGCTTTACAGCCCTCTCTAAGCTGTTTTACAGAGTCAGTCTATTGCCCCCAGCAATCTGGTTCCTCACTTTACTAACCTCGGAATGATGGAAGGCTGAGTCAACCTTGAGCCTGCTGGGATTTGAACTGCCAAACTGCAGGCAGTCAACAGAAGTAGCCTGCAGTACTGTACTCTAATCACTGCACCACCGAAGCCACCAAGGCAATGCAGCTGTTTTTGAGCTAACAAAAGGTTCAATGTTTTGGGAAACTAGCTTCATATTACACAAGATTTTCAATTTATGAAGATCATTGGATCATAATAAATATAATAATAATCCTACATCTTATTTGGGGTATTTCTAAAGCTCTATAATCATTATGTGAGGAAGTAGGGAAATACAGGTTCTCAGTTTACAACTATTCCTTTAATGATAGTTTGAAGTTGCAACTTTGGAAAAAATTACTTACAGCTCAAAGTTACAATTGGGCACCATCCCTGTAGATACATCATCACAATCTGGATGCTTAACAACTGTCTCACATTTAGAATGATTGCATTATCTTGCAGTCATGGGATCACAATTTATGACTTCCCACTCAGCTTCTGACAAGAAAAATTAAGCGTGGAATTGACTTAGCCATTGTGTGATTCACATAATGACCTTATGATTTACTTCACAACTGTGATAAAAATGGTCATAAAATTGGGTCTGATCACATAATGACTTGCTTAATGACTGTTGCTTAGCAACCAAAATTCTGGCCCCAACTGGGGCCATAATTTGAAGACTACCTGTATAAAATCTGAAGAAGTATTCAAGAGATTCTACTATGTATAATGAATGCTATAGAATATAAATCTCATCTCATGGACAAAATTTTGTTTATATTCAGTATCTGGTATCTCTGAGTGGATCAGTAATGACATATGATTCTGCACAGGATGGGATGGAACTAACAATTGGAAAGTTATGAAGACCAAGAAATCAAAGGGACATCTAATATTACCTTTTTTAAAAAAACTGAGAATCCCAAAGGCAAACTGAAGAAGCTTTTTGGATGAGAAATGAAATGTCTTCAAGGAAAAACGAAGAAAGCCCAGTTGCCTTTTGAAGGGGGGGGGGGAAAGCACTTTGTGGGGAACTGTGTCCCAGATGACTGAGAATCTTCAAAGACTTTTATTGAGGATAGCTTTCAAATCTGATTGTGCTGTACCTCTTTTTTACATGTCAATAAATTAGAGAGGAAGGAACCTCAGCTGCTCTCAAATATTATCTCGCTGTTCTGAACTCAAAAAGCATTTAATCCCCTTTTGCCTCAGGAATAGTTCATGCATATTTCCATCAAGATCATCTTTCTTTTTCCTTGTAGGAACATTCCCAGGGAACTCATTTTGATTTCCAATTTTCTGAAACTTTTCAATATGAATTAAAATACTTTAGAATAGTCTTCCCTAATTTGATGTATTCCAAATAAGTTGGGAATGTATCTACGGATACATTTAAATTGATTTGTCTGTTAGAATTACTCATTTTAATTAAGAAAGTGTTGCATGAAACTTACATGGAATACTTAAGCATTTAAGGATTTTATGTGGATCTTCAAATTCATATTATGAATGTGCATTAACATTGATTTTCCAAGATGTAGAATGGTCACCACAATGTTGAGACTGTAGACCAGTGATGGAGAAGTGAGACTGAGTGCCCAAACTGCAAGTGGCACCCACGTGCCTGGGCACGCACACACACACACACACACATGGCAGAGACCCAAAGACCAGCTGGCCAGTGGGAGGTGGGGCATCACAACACCAGCAGCTGGAGATCTTTTTCTTTTGTGAGCTTCTGTTTCCCTGCAAATAATGGCAAGAAACACCATGGAGAAATGTGGTGGGGTGACGGTGCACATGCCCACAGAGAGGGCTCTGGGTGCTACCTCTGGCACTCGTGCCATAGGTTCACTATCACTGCTCTACACAGAGTACAGGGAAAATCAACAAAGATGATTAGGGAACTGAAGAACAGTTGCAGGAACTGGGTAGGTCTTGTCTAGTGAAAAGAAGAACTAGGGAAAACTTAATGCTAACAGTTTTACAGAGTCAACCTATCCTCCAAGGCAGCGGTCACCAACCAGTGGTACATGAACCACTGGTGGTCCGTGAGAAAATTTTGGTGGTCCGCAGAAAAATTATTTGCATTTTTATAATGCATTAAATCAGGGGTTGGTCATTAGGCAGATCATATTAGTGGTCCGTGGAATTTAAAATTATGAATTTAGTGATCCCTGAGATCCAAAAGCATCTTAAGGCAGAACAATGGATTGGAAACTAATCAAGGTGAGAACCAATCTAGGACTATGGAAAAATGTCCTGATAGGGAGAACAATTAACCAGTAGAACAGCTTGCCTTCAGAAGTTGCGGGTGCTTCATCACTGGGGTTTTTTAATAAAAATTGAACAAACATTTGTCTGAACAAACCCTTAAAAATAGAGTTTGTACTTAAGCAGGGGTTGGACTAGAAGACCTCTAAGGCCCCTTCCTTCTCTGTTATTCTGACCAAACCTTCGTGACATCACAACAAAGTAAATGGCATTCAGAGACCTCACTCTCACATTTCCATACTTCACCCTCCCAACAGAACAAATTAGCCAGCTCCATCTGAACAGGTATAGTACAGATCAAGAAGGAAAGTTGAAGAGGCAGAAATTAGAACAGGAAGTCCAACAGTATTCTTTCGGCTTCTATTAAAACAAAGGAATTAAATGCTATTTTTGGAGTGAAAGAATGTCCCAGACAAAAATATGCTCCTTTTAGCATTCCCATTGGGAGAACGGGGCAGGAATAAGAGATGAGTAAATACACAGATTGGTTGAACTACCAGTGTGAAGTCCAACTTAATTTCTAGTTTCCCACAGGGGAAAGAATGCCTTGGCTGGTGGGCTTCTTGCTTGCTTTTGTCATTAATTCGAGAAAGAGAGAGAGCTCCTGCCAGCCTGTTCATCAGGAATGAGTTTCTTAGGAGGAACAGAATACTGTTTATGAAATGCTACAGCCAAGCTCCTTCACCGGTTCCTTAAATGGACTTGCTGACTGAAGCAACCAATCTGCCTGTTTGCTTGCTAGAAGCCAAGTCTTCTTTTCTTTTCTGTGCAGTTGCTTTGACAAACAGCATTTTATAGAGGCAGGAAAATGTAGAGGGTGGCTTTAATAGGCAAAGCTTTCTGTGTTGTTGTTTTTTTGACTTTCTTTTTCTTGTCAAGTTCTGTTTAGGAGAAAACACTAAGCGATCTTTGGTTATATCTAAGAATTGTCCCATCTGGAAGTACTCTTAGACTAAATTAGAGTTAACTGGGAGTTAATTCTAAATGCTAGTTTCTCTTTATATTTTTAGTGGCATTAAATGCCGATATTGGACAATTCAAAAATGCAGAATTAACTGCGTAATGTTGAGAGAAGTAACTTAAGAAGTCCAGAAGGATGAAACAAGTTTCAGTCTTATCAACCTTTTTCAATATCTGGAATCTTAAGATAATAAACAAGATGGGGAAAGCCAATAAAATGTGGTTTTCATCATTCTTTCCAATTCCAAATCCTTAAAAATAGCTCTGCTCAGAATTCAGGATACGGGAAAGACAGGAATTTAGGAAGAAAGTAATCTTTAAATCCCAATTCATAGCCCAATTAAATCTCCTTTGGGAAATTTTTTTGTATAATGTTTATTTTCTAGAACTCCATTCAGTTCTGGGCCATTTTTAGTTTGATCATTCTCTTCTCAGTTTTCCTGTCTACCAAATTTGAACTGTTTTGTCCTTTCTTCAGAATTCTCATTCATAGCCTGTTGAACGCTGATTGGTTCCTGGAGCGGCGCTTCCCATTGGCTGGAGCACCAGCCAATGAGAAGCGAAGAAA
>JAEANM010014337.1:0-14039 GCA_017656035.1 Myanophis thanlyinensis
CACTCCTTGTGAAAGTCCCCAACACTTTTGAATGGCCTTTTCCTGACAATCCTCTCCAGGCTGTGGTCATCCCTGCTACTTGTGCACCTTTTTCTTCCACACTTTTCCCTTCCACATAACTTTCTATTAATGTGCTTTGATATAGCGCTTTGGGAACATCCAGCTTCTTTTGCAATTACCTTTTGAGGCTTTCCCTCCTTATGGAGGATGTCAATGATGGTTTTCTGCTGTCAGGTCAGCAGTCTTTCCCATAATTGAGCTTCCTATTGAACCAGCCTGAGAGACCATTTAAAGGCTCAGGAACCCTTTGCAGGTGTTATGGCTTAATTATATAACACTTTGAGCCTAGAATATTGAACCTTTTTACAATATTCTAATTTTCTGAGATGGTGGATTTGGGGTTTTCATGAGCTGTATGGCATAATCATCTCAATTATGACAAATCATGGCGTGAACTATCTTGCTTTGCATGTAATGAGTCTATCTCATATATTAGTTTTACCTTTTAAGTTGCATTTACTGAAATAAATGAACTTTTGCACGATATTCTAATTTTCCGAGTTTCACTTGTACTTCCAGAACAGCTGTAAGCCAAGATCGTGCTTCCTAAATAAATCAGACATCCTCAAACCCTCACGGCTTCAACCTCAAATTGTCTACCATGGACTTCACCCCATTCCTAAGAGGTCCGTAAAGGGGGCATGCATACTTACGGGACTGCCTGTTGCCACCATCAACCTCCAACCGACCAGTGCGCTCCCACAGGGCAGGCCTCCTCAGGGTGCCACCGTCAGGCCGATGTCGCCTGACGGCCCCAAAGGTTCGAGACTTCTCTGTGGCTGTGCCCTCCTTATGGAACGAACTCCCCCCTGAGATTCGGACCATTACTGACCTCTGAGCTTTCCGACATACGTTGAAAACCCATCTTTTCCAGGTAGCCGGCCTGGCCTGACACCAGAGGGTTATTTTTAATTTGTTAGTTGATATTTTAAATGTTATAATTTTAATTTAATTCATTTTAACTCTCAATTTTAATGTGTTTTTAAATTATCAGCTTTGTTTAATTATTTTAATTGGTTTTTAGATCTTTCCTATGTGTGTTTTTTACTTGCTGTACACTACCCCGAGTCCCTTGGGAGAGGGGGTGGTATATAAATTTAAACAAACAAATAAATAAGTGCACCAGTGTGCCTACCGTCCCTGTCTTACTGTCCCCATTTATTTGTATTTACTTCCTTTATGTTCATGCTCATACCTATTTATCTTGTACCTGTTTGACAACTAAATAAGATAAAAAATAAAAGCAATCCTTCTATATTAATAACAATTGTAATTCTACCACTATTCTATATCTTATTCTCACTATTCTTAGCAGCAATGTTCTACAGAACTCAGAAATTGTTTTAACTCCCAAGCAGACTTACCATATCAATCATATATCTATTTTTTTATTTTTTCTGGTTTTTTCTGATGTTATGGATTTATTTTGAAGTTATTGTGTATCTTGGTACTTATATTTTGTGCTCTTCTAAAATGATGGATAAATGAAAAAATTCCTGAGCAGACTTAGCCTATGAATGGAGGCAGTTGTTAAACTGTTTAGGGCAGATGCAGGAAGACACATATATAAAGCTGGCCTTTGAGATATAATTC
Source organism: Myanophis thanlyinensis (assembly GCA_017656035.1). Lineage (NCBI taxonomy): Eukaryota > Metazoa > Chordata > Lepidosauria > Squamata > Homalopsidae > Myanophis > Myanophis thanlyinensis. Next base: position 1,654 of record JAEANM010014337.1, read on the forward strand.
ACCCCTGAAAATTATGTCTTTATCCTCTGTGAGTAACTACAAAACCAATTGTCTTCATTCCTGGGTCTGACTAGGCTTCTAGATTAACTTTGTATTTAATTTGTATGTATTTAACTTTGCTTTTTTTAAAAAATCTTTTTTATGTAGAGAGCATTTACTACTTTAACTGATTTATGGATTATAAAACCTTGTCTTTGCTCAGTCAGTGTTCTGGTGTTTGCCAAACACAGTATCTCCTCTGGCTGATCAAGATCACTTTCTATAGCAGTGATAAGCACAGTTTAGTTTATGATTTTCTACATACAGTATAATTAAACTACAAGTGTCCCTTGTCATTTTTGAAAATTTGTAGTAATTCAATATCTAGGAGGCTACACACTTCTTTTTGCACAGGTTTAAAAAAATAGGTAGCTTCAAAATTAGGGGAGAGATTATGTCAAAAAATTCTGTTGATTCCCTTAATTGGAAATAATCTTTAACATTGCCACTCATTTGAGGATCTTTATGCAAACTAAAACTTCCATGAAAGATTGGTGCATATTAGCTGAAATGAAGATACTCCAATGCTCAGTTTGTTTTATTGTATTAAATATTAGTACACTGAAACCTACGAATTATGTCCCCACAATTTTTCCTACGCATTCTTCAACAAGATTATAAGCATACAACGGAGTAGAATTCTACATGCTCCATTTTCCCTTATCTTCGTAAGAAAAATGGCTTAACTGTTGCTTTAAAAAAATAAAAGCTAATCAAAGAGAGGCATTTATTTATGAGGCCACATTCAGAAGCATCTCCTAAAGGTTTGACAGAATATTGATGGCTCTCTTGAGATGGCAGAACCTTGGTGGATTTCAGTACAGGTAGTCCTCGATTTACAACAGTTCATTTAGTGAAACTTCAAAATTACAGCGGCACTGAAAAAAGTGACTTATGATGGTTTTTCACACAACTGCTGCAGCATCCCCTTGGTCACATGATCAAAATTCCAATGGTTGGCAATTGTTTCATATTTATGAAGGTTGCTATGTCCTGCGGTCATGTGATCTCCTTTTGCCTTCTGACAAGCAAAATCAATGGGTAATCCAGATTCATTTACCAACCATGTTACTAATTTAACAAATGCAATCATTAATTTAACAGCTGTGGCAAGAAAATTCATAAAATGGGACAAACTCATTTAAGAAATATTTCCCTTAGCAAATCAATTGTGGTCGTAACTTGAGGACTACATATATGTTGAGCCACAGAAGTTATTTCACTTATTACTATTGTAATCAAATTTCTTAATAAAATTATATTAAAAATGATTTTACTTCGAGCTGAAGATCAGTTCCTTGGTCCAGCAAGAGATTCTTGCATGCAAATAGTTTTCTAATTACAAAACAGAATGAGAATCCAAAGCATCTTGTATAGTGAGTAAAATATTCTGAAAAGTATTGTGGGGGGAGCACATCTAGAAAAGTTCTTACTCAAAACATACAGGGTTGACATAATTTGTGAACCAAGAGTTTATCTTCATTATTTCAGTATTAAAGTATTATCCTGAAATTTCATATTTAGATTAGGCTTCCCTCAGCTACAGCAATTAGCTTTGCTTCAAGCTATGTCTAAATTTGTGGCCTAGCAGCTTACATACTAAAACAGCTAGATATCTTGTACAAAATTATCCCTCAGACCACCAAGGATAAAGAGCCAATTTTTCTCTTCATGTAATTCAGATTTAAATCATTACCGTATTTCTTTGGCAATATGATACATGCAAATATATTGATTTTGTGGATTTTTGGTGGGGAGGGTTTTTTTTGTGGTAATATAATACTTTGTAAGATTTTCATATCGTACAGCCTTATAATTTAAAGAAAAGCATCAAAAAGGTTTTTCTTCTATTGGGCAACCATGACAAGCTCTAAATTCAGCATGTCAAGCAGCTTTTTAAAAAGAAATACTATGACCCTATAGGGCAGCACCATAATGAAATTCTCAAAGTAACTATCTTTCTTGAATCTGTCCTCAAGCAATCAGGTATCTTTCAATTGAGCTGGGACATCCACTTATAAAAAAGAAATATTCATTTACAAATATAAACATGAATGGCAAAGGGAAAACAGAGTTGCATGAAGCAGCTTCCAAGTTTGTATAGCCCCAAGTTTTGCTACAACATACCTTGGAGTTGGGAAATAAGACAGCCCAAGTTTGCAACACTACCACACAAAGCAAATTAAGTTTGGGCTGATTCAAGTCATTCAATGTCATTCAGTAGCTGCAATTCAAAGACTTGCAGGTGTTCCTTAAACCGCCGATGTACATCACCACTGTGTGGCCGCCGTTCACGCTGCAACTCACAGATGCGCAGACGGAGTCTCTGTTCACGACGCCGGCAAGCTTGCAGCTGCCGCTGTGCTTTTCCTAGAGCATCAAGTGCTGCCTCAGCCCGCCTCTTCCACAGCAAGGCACTACCCACCTGGTAGCTGTGCTCATTCTGGATGTAGGCACCAGCTGGGGGTGGGAGTCGCAGCATGTAGAGGGAGAGAGAAACGGGTTGAGATGGATCCCCTACAGGTTCTGGGAGAGCTGGAGACTGAGAGGCTTCTTCTTGGCCAGTGGCAGCTGGCAATTGTTCCAGGGATATGTCTGACAGAGTGGCCAAATTCTCTGGTTCTGACCCTGGGAGTTTGGGCTGGCTTCGAAGCTCACCAGTAGTGGGAGCGGCCCCAGGACTTGGCAGCTCTTGCACGGGGAAGCAAGAGACATCCATACACAATGGAGTTGTCTCCTCTACAGAGCAGCAGCCACAGCTGTGAAAAAGGAATAGAATGGAGGTCAGGTGAGAAGAAACAGCTACATAAGGTATGACAGAGAGTAACCAACAGACGGAAACATGCAGATGCAGGATCTCATATAAAATATATTCTTCCTATAGGCCAGGGATGGACAATTGTGGCTCTTTTATGACTTGTGGACCTCAAATCCCAGAATCCCTGGGCAAGGCAACCTAAATAAAATAGAGGAAACATTTTGAAGTGTAAAGGTTCCTTACATGTTACAATGTTTTCTCCATTTTATTTAGATTGCCTTGCCCAGGGATTCTGGGATTTGAAGTCCACAAGACATAAAAGAGCCACAATTTCCACCCCTGCTATAGGCTATAAGGAGCCAATATGGAGTGAAGCTTGGGCATCAGAAACAAGGCATTTTTAGTATCTCTTGTAACATACTACCATAAGAAGATGTGGATACGTATAGAAAAAAGAAGAAAAAGACGTTCAATTAAACCACTAAATTATATTCCAGGACTGATGTTTTTCACATTTTTAATATTCTTAACTTAATTCATATTTTTGCCTCTGGTTCCAATCTCAGATTCCCCAAATCCCTTATGATATACACAAAATTCCTTTTAAATGTACTAATATATTGATCTATTAATGGACGAACAGATTGTCCTTTTTACTCTTTATCAAGAAGTATGAATCACTGAATATACTCTGACCTACTTCTAAATAAATATGCACAGAGTTACAGAGAACATGAGGTCAGAAGAGTGGGACTCACCTCTGCTTCTGTTGATACTTTGCAAGTTTGGAACTGCTCAGTTTAGACTTCCGGCGTGGCTTTGCGTGAGGCTCAAATATCGTAGGAACAGCCCCTTCCTTGAGACGATGATAGCCACTACAAACAAAACAATCCCCACATATCAAAGTTGTTACTGGCTCAGAAATCCTGATATTTGAACTGTAGATTGCTGGAGAAGGCAGATCTTCTGAGGGCTTTGGAATTAGCTACTTAAATTCTATTTTGAGTATTATTTATCCAGTTTTATGTATAGATGTATTAAATACACCAAAGTAATTAATTTTGGCCACATATATTAGCTCTTTCCTTTAGAAATAATTATGTTTGCTATTAACCCAGAAATCTTGTACTGAAATAATGTCAAGTTAAGTTATGATCAAGTTAAACATATGATCTGTTTTGGCAATACTATCTAGTATTGCCATGGGCAAACTACGGCCTGCGGGACATACCCGGCCTGTTGGGCTTTTTAATCCGGCCCGCCAAACTAGTTCTGGCACAGACTGGGGAGTTCTGCCCTCACTGACACTCAACACTGATCCGGCTTTCATGTCCCGGAGCTCTCCAGAAATGTCCCGTGTGTGCGAACAGCAAGCCCTCCCATCACGTGCAGCCGTCTTTCTCTTGCAGAGCGCCCGAGAGGGTCGCTCTTTGGGTGCTGCTGCCTCGGTGATCGGCGCGTAGCGTCATCTGACGCTGGGCAAGCGACCTACGCGAGGCTGGGGCTGTGAGGCCTATGGGCGCAGGACAATGACATGGAGCGGCTGCTGTCCCCGCTCTGCACCCTTCCGCACCTGCCGGGCCCCTCACCCACTGAAGAGGCCGCCGAGCCATCCGGGGAGGGCCGCGGGGAACCGCCCAGCAAAGCAGGACAGACCGCTGACGCCCGCGTGTCTTTGCAGGTGTGGCATGCCGAACGCAGAAGCCATGGAGAAGGAGGTAAGAGGGCAGTGGGCAGGACCGGCGGGCGGGGGCAGCTCCGCAGCGGCAATGCCGGCTCTTCTCCCGCCGCCCAGGTGCTGCTGATGGGGAAAAGCGGCTCCAGCAAGACGAGCATGCGCTCCATCGCGGGATTTAGTTGAAGTGGAGCGCATGCTCATCTTGCCGGAGCTGCTTTTCCCCATCAACAGCACCTGGAGAAGCCGGCGTTGCTGCTGTGGAGCCGCGCCCGCCCACCCCCCCTGCTCCTGCCCACTGCCCTTACCTTCTTCATGGCTGCTGCGTTTGGCATCCCACGCCTGCAAAGACACGTGGGGAGGGGGGCTGCAGGAGGGGGAGCCCATCATTGTGGCCCGTGAGTCAAAAATTTTGGCCCGCAAGTCAAAAAGTTTGCCCACACCTGATCTAGTATAACTAGCCAAGATCCTTTCAAGATTTCATTCACACTTATTTTTTCAAATAGATTTACCAGGGGTATTTTTTGGTGGGGAGGGCAAGAGAAGAGTTCAGTTTTAGTGTTATATACAAGTCTAACTAGTCACCCTAAGAATCTGACACTCTGGGAAAGAAAACCACCTTTGATTTCTGACTGGAAATCACATTCTAAATTTTCAGAATGTAACTCAGATTGGTATGCTAACGTTTTCAACTCTGGTAAAATATATTAAACTGAAATCTGGTCATCTTTAATAAATCAAATGGTTTCTGGTCTTTCAACACTGGTATTTTTTTAAAATACCTTTCAGGTCACTTTGACTTCCCTTCCTTAGCCTTACTCTCTATTTTAACAGGTAGAAACATGTGTTTCAACTTTTTGGGATCTGGAAGCTCAGCAGGATTAAGTTTGGTTAGTTCTAATGTGACACAAGCTGCCATACCTAAAGATAAAGCAGGCATAGAAGCAAACAGACAAAAAGCCAGGGACCTTGTTTAAAAAATTTCTTTGGAAAATAGATAAGAAAGAGCCGAGTCCTTAAACAAATAAAGAAAAACATGCCACCTAAACAAAAACAAAAGAACTTGGGCCTGAGAACATGGGAAGCTTTCCCTCAAATCCTGTAAACAGCTACCAGATGTGAAAACCAACAAGGCAAGAATTGCTGCGAGTCTTGTGAATCAATAAAGAAAAGATTTTCAGGCCATGAAGCCCACTATCTCTGAGTCATCTTTGAAAGCAGACTTGGCAACTTCTGCCCCTCTAGCTAGTGCCTAGCAGATCATTGTTAAGAAGGACACGAGTAAGTGAATGAGAATATGAATGTGCGCAAGAAAGAAAGAAGTGAGTTCCTAGTCCTGTTTTTTGTTTGAAAGCCGGCTCGGTGATTTTCTCCGGGCAGTAAGGTAGGGAAGCATTTCTAGAAAAAGCACTGGCTGCACACTCCAGACTTTTATTTATTTATTTAAAAAAAAAAGGGTTGTGAGTGAATTGTTTCCAATATTCATAGTATTTTAAAAATGAGTGAAAGTCATATGGAGCAGGTATCAGGACCATTCCTCTCCATAGAAAAAATACTGTCTATATCAGTGGTTAAAAATAATTTAACTACTGGTTCTTCCTAATGACCGGCTGAGTGGGTGTCATGTGACTGAGTCGGCGTGGCTAACTCTACATCTCTCACGTGGGTGGTGCCTGTATGAGCCAGGCAGGGTTGGGGAGGGAATCTAGGGGCCTCTGGTGAGGGGGTGGGAAGAAAGAAAGATCCAACGTGTATATGTGTGTGTGAGAGAGAGAGAGTGAGAGGAAGAGACAAGCGAGAGAGCACATCATTGCCAGCCCTGATATAACTCACAGAGATAGATCTCTCTCACTCTCTTTAGGTAGGCTTAGAAAATCTGCCAGGCTGAGGGAAAGTGCATGTGCTACAGCATGCTGCAGATGCCCCTGGCTTGCCTCTTTGCCTGGCTTCCCTCTTCCCACTGTCTCCTTGGTGCTCACTCAATCGCTTGCGCTTTCCCTCCCCAGTGTAGCTTGACGCAGGCGGGAGCTCACAATTCCCCTTTGCAAGCCTGCTGCCGGTGAAGCTGGGCATCAGTGAGAACTGGCTTTTTGCCTAGGTTTGTTGACCAGTCAAGAGGGAAAATGGCTTTCTCCCCAGACCTGAGTCTGTTTCCTCCCTGACAGCTGGACAACCTAGCAAAAAACCTGCTCTCACCAGTGTCTTGCGTGTACAGGCCCTCGCGGATAGTATTTAAAGAAAGAAAAGGATGTTTTTGGAGTGCAGAGGTATCATTTCGGGAGGGTGAATCACCCGCGGAAATGACTTAATTGCAATCCCACGAGACACTCAAGAGCGAGGAGCGGGGGCCCCTAGGCTCCAAATAAAGTTCTTTTAAAACATAAGCCTTTTCCTCAACCATCGCTTCCATGCTTGTCCTTCCTACAACCCCATCCACCTCTTGGGCTCACTCACCCTCAAGTGCCTGTTGCTTCCAATACCACTGTTGGGGCATCCTGTTTCTTTCTCTCTGGTGGAGCGCTCCACCGCGCTCCAAAGCCAGCTGCCATTGCCTCCTCCCTCTCAGAGAGGCTGAGTTGCAGTGGGTGGAGGGTGACATTGTGTGCATTTCCCTGCCAGCGCCATGTGTAGGCTTACGAAGTCACTAAAGCCCAGGCTGATAATGGGTGGCAGTGGCGGCATGGCCACAAAGGTGAGATCCCCTCAGCTGGCAAGCAAATGGCAGCTTCTTTGGGGTGGCTTTAATGACTGACACCAAGATGCAGTTTGGGGAGCTTCCTGGACACACAGTAATAGAAGAGGGGGAGACCTGAGGGAAAGCACTCAGTCTGGGCACACAGCCTTCCACGACGGAACCTTACCTGGCAGGTAAAGCCTGGGACAACCTGATTCAGAAGGCCTCGAGGGGCTCCAGAGTTTCCACACGCCTCCACTGCCCCGAGCACCCTGCCTTGCCATACCACAGTGGACTTGGCCCCATTTGAGACCCAAGGCAGATGGGAGGGAGAGCAGGCCCGTCACACTCGGCCAAAGGGTGAGGGCCACCTCGAGGTGGATGGCAAGACTCAGGCATACTTGCCCTCCCATCTGCCTTGGGTCTGGTGAGGAAAGCAAATTGGAAGGGAACCAAATGGACAATGGAAGCCAACGGGGAAAAGAAGCAAACAGGCAAGGGAAGCAAATGGGGGAGAGAAGCAAACAAGGGAAGCATATGGGGCAGATAGGCAAACTGCAGCGGAGGCAAACGGGTGAAGAACAGCTGAGCTGCAGGCATGAGGACAAGCACGAAGGCTGGGGAGGTGAGCAAAGGAGTGGTGGGAAGGGGCAGGGAAGGGCTGGCCAGTGTAGGGATCTGCCGGTTTGCCGAAATGTACAAAAAGTTAACATCTGGTTTGGCAAAACCCAGGCGAACCAGCTGAGTCCCAGTATAGACTTTATATTGATGTACATTACTGTCATATTGCAAACTATCTACTTTAATTCTGCATTCTCTTTCATGTTTTTAAAGTATTTTAATTACCTACCTGGTGCCCACTAGTTCAAAGCAATTCTTCTCAAAGTGCTTGGAGCAAAAATAAACATATTTAGAGGCAGGGTCCCAGAGACCCTGCCCACTCATGTCCTTCCGCTGACAATTCTCCAACCATATGGTTCGCCGTGGATTGTCCTTTGGCAATCTGTGAGAAGAGATATTGAGTGATTAACTTATTGGAGATCAGAGGTCACATGCAAGATTATGCATATATTTTTCCCAATTTCAAGTAAAATCGCTTTGATGGCAGTGTGGCTACCTCTGAAGGCCATCTACTGGGAGACTAGTGATTTTCTTGTATAGTTGGTGGGCCTGGGGTCTGATCCAGCAGGGCATAGTGTATGTTCTTACATTCTTTAAAATCACTAATTATACAAAGCTCGATTTTATGATGGTGAGATATCATATGATGCTGTAATTTTAACAGACTAATCCTATCAACTTTCAGCTTCATATGGTAATAGGAATCTGCAAGGGAAAAGAATAAAATTGTTTCTCACCGATGGAAAGAAATGCCTCGATTGCGTGTTTCAGGTGTATCACGAGTGCAACAGCCAGTAGCAGAGCAGTGTCGGGGCATCTGCAAGTGAAAAAAACCTCATAGTATGTAACTCCTGCTATTTTGAAGATCAAGTCATACATTTTTTTAAGAAGAGAGAAGACAAATACTTAGAGACTCCAGAAGTTGGTTAAAGTCCCAATATTCTGTACCAACAATTGTTCAAAGCAGATCTATATGTATTTACAGAATGATTTAGAATAGGGTGTCAAAATCGCTATGTCATACTGTCACGTGATATTTTGCTACATTTTTCCCATTCGTGGAGCTGGGGTGAGCTTGGTCTGTACATGACACATCCAGCCTGTGGACCACCAGTTTGACATCCCTGGTTTGGAGCTACATTTTAATCAATGGAAGGATAGTGAAATCACAGTATTAACATTCTGTAAATTTTGGGATATTTTGAATAAAAATTAAGAATTATTTTTTTCTGGGACTTGGTAATGCACTGTATGCAATGCCAGATTAACATACAGAAATCATCTCTGGGTGCGGCAATGTGCATTAGCATTAATTTTTTAAAATGAGCTTCCATGCAGTTTAGATTTAAGGAAGTCTTTAGGAGGAAGATTTCTCCTTACTAACAACACAGTGGTGTTGGCTAGATACTTCAAGGTTATTTAAAGACATTCATGCTTCTTTTGACTGCCATCTTAAGTACCACTGATGCTGCAGTTCCAAGACTGGGTTTGCATTTTATTCAGATCTGCTCTGAATAGCACACGAATAAGCCACAACGTGAGACTTGCCAGCACAGCAACAAGTTCATACAGCAGGTATGAACTCAACACAAGCAAGTGCACCACATACTGCTTTAGACAAGAGTCTCAGCCAAGATCTTTGGATCTCTAATATGAAGAAGTGGCTCGGGGAAACTCGCTTTCAGGATAATTTCCACCTGAACCCGGAAAGAGGCTAACTGCACCTGGTGACCTTGAATGGCTGAATAAATTCGGGGCCAGCCTGCATTTGGATGGAGGACCATCAGGAAACGCGGGGCTGTGAGGAACAAAGAGATGTCGGAGGAAAGCAGCGGCCACCCCTCATCATTACCGTCGCCGAGAAAACGTGCCGCATGGTCACCAGGTGGTCAGGCTCGCTCTTAAAAGAGCCGCTATTACAAAACAAAAAAGGACGGGGAGCGCCTGAGGAATCTCCTTCCATCTCGACCATGGGAGGAGGGGGAGGGGAGCATGGAGTGGGGCGTGGCTACAGCAGCCCGCTACTCTTCTCTCTCTCTCTCTTCTCTCTCTCTCCCCTCTCCCGCCCCCACCACACACGCCGCAGCCCTACTGGAGGGGGAAGAAGAGTAGCTGGCGTGACAGGGCCGGAGTGACACGCCGCCGTACTCCGAGGGTTGGGAAGCACGCGCAAGAACGGTTGCGGAAGGGCGTCACGGGACACCGCAGCATCCATCCTTCTCCCCCCCTCACTTCCCCCCCTCTTTCTCCGTGGGTCGCCTCACCTCCCCACTCCCATTGCTCGAGACACCGCCGCCGCGGCTTGAAAGCTGAAGCGGAAAAGAGAATCGCGGCTCTTCTCGTGATATGTTAAGCCCGAGTTCGGCGTAGAGATAGAAACAATCTAGAGAGGTCCCCAGGCTCCGTTCCTGAGGCATTCTTTCGTTACAGGAATGGCCGTACATAAAAGATCTTTCGTAGATTGCCCCATCTAAGCTGCCGAGAGAAACTAGGTGGGGTGGGGGGCAATCCTTTTTAGATGGCATCCATCGGATACCGAAAAGTCTTAGCTTCCTTTCAGTGGCCATCCGGCTTCATGTTAATTCTCTGGTTAGTAGCTCTGGTTTTTAGCTCTGATTGGGAACATAAATGCTCTCATTTCTTTCACATAATAAGGGAGCTATTTTCCAAGTTTCTATACAAGGCAAGGTGGCAGGGCTTATTTTAACAGGACGTTTATACAGCAAATGCTTCCTTTTTTTCTTTGGTTTGCATGACGTTGTTTATCCGGAAGGGTGTAGTGTGATTGGTGTGTATCTACGTTTAGGAAGTGCTGCTCTCTATTCTTCTTATCTCTATAGACAGGTACCGGCTCTTCAGTAACCGCCCTCGCTTCTAGCCAATCTCCGCTTCATCTGTTGCCTTCCGCCAGCTCAACCGCCTAACTTTTATTACACAAACTAGGATCAATTAAAAGCCTCCGGGCTGTGCAAAGGCGGGTTCAATTTTTTAAAGTGTTGGGTAGTGTGGATAATACAAGGAAGAAAAGAAAAATATTAATCAAACAATATCATATTCCCTTTTTAAAGTTATTTTTATAGGTATCAATGGTTTGAAGATCTGATTATACATGCCGGCCTTGCCTACAGATAGATAGATTTTGTAACTTTTCTGTTATTTTAAAAGCAATAAAATGTTATTAAGCCTCCCAAAGCTTTTTGTACTTAACAGTGCATTTTTTTACCAAGATATTCACTGATTACACAAAACCATCTTATATTTCCTACTGATTTTAAAAAGAATTCTAACCTTGATAAAATGTGATAGGTAGGTAGATAGTATTATAAACATTACTTTTAAGCCGTTTAGATAAGGATTGTATCTTGAAAGGTTACAACAGTAAGAAATATATTTTGTGTTTGGATTGCTTATTGGAATTGATAAAAGTGAGATATCTGGCAGCTGTGAAAGAAATACTGAAGGGGAAATTCCAATCTCTCCAAAGCACTGTGTTGGAATTGGGGATCTAAAGGCACTGCCTCTTCAGCTGTGGATAATCTATGACTGCAGATACTTTTGTTGCTTGTTATTTATTATTTATTTTATTAGATTTCTTGTCTCCCGAGGGACTCGGGGCGGTGTACAATAAACTAAAAAAGACTTAAAATACAGAGATAAATTTAAAATATAAATTAAAAATTAACAATTTAAAATTATATAAAATTTAAAATTTTTTAAAAATCCAATTAACCCCAAAAATTAATGTTCGGCCAGACCAGTCTGTTGGAACAAATGGGTTTTTAATGTGCGCTGGAAGGTCTGCAGATCTGTAATGGTCCGGATCTCCGGGGGCAGTTAGACATGTTTATTAAAACGGCTGGATGTAGCAAATAGACAGGCTAAGTTTTCAGCCCACGTTCAATTTAAGCAAATATTATATAAATTGACGCTGATTGAAGCATGGCTAAAGACAAGTAAGCAGGAAGATTACCTCCCCTCCATTGCCTTGTATAACAAGCTCAGATTTATTTTTATGTTTTTTGTCCCCATTAAAAAAACACTTTAGAAATCTAAATCTGACCTTGCTAATAGCATTGGGAAACATTGTTGTGGAAAGCCAGTTTGCAAGATTAATCATTATTCTTTTAAGAAAGATAGCACTAGAAGCAATTCAATCAAGTCAGGAAGGAAACCTGGAAACTACTTTGTTCCACTGAAGTGTTAGAAAATATATATTGTAATATATATTTATATGCGAACTACCACTCACACAACATCATGAAATCTCCAGAACTGTAAAGCCTACAAACCTGAAATTTGGCACGTATGTTCCTCTTGGCTTCTAGATACTTGCTAAGAAAGGTTTTTTCAAAATGACGATCAGATCATTAATAATTCATAATTATGCGCCCCAACCATCTGAGATGTCCTGGCGAGGGACATTCTATGAACAGAATCAAGAGGAAGGCGAGTCTATTTGCAACTTCCTCGCAATCCTGTGAAGAGCAGCCATCCACTGCAACTTCGCAGATCTCGACTGGACCCTCAGAGACAAGCTAGTGTTAGGGCTGAGGGATGACAAATTGAAGCGGCGACTGATGGTGAGGAACACCCTCACATTGCAAAATGCCATTATTATT
>JAEANM010014339.1:0-14038 GCA_017656035.1 Myanophis thanlyinensis
AAAAGCTGGCTGAGGGATTCTGGGAGTTGAAGTCCACAAGTCACAAAATGGCCAAGTTTGCCCACCCCTGAGCTAGACTGTGAAGTAATTCAACATCCTATTAAAAAACAGAGTTATAGCACCCAAACTCCTAGTTCTGGCTGCCAAGTACCATGATATAAAGAATTACTTGTAGAAATAGTCATTTGTATCTTCAATAGTGGGCTAAGTTTCATACTCTCTGATCCTAGCTGAAGTATTTAGAACTGAGATGTAGTAACATATCTTAAGGCTTCCCTATTTCCCCCAAATAAGATTTGAAACAGAAGCAAAGCAACAACAATAAAACCATTATTGAATTTAACTTATGGACAGTAGATATACATCTACATTGTGGAAATCAATGGTTGAGCACATAAAGAGATACAGTGGCAGAGAAAAGATATTTTCCCCTAGAGATATAGAATGGAATAAAATACATCAACGTGGCTTTTCTTATAGCAATATAAGAAACTGCCTTGCTTCTCTTCAGACTGCTGAGCCATTAGCTAAGCCAACATTGTCTACACTAACTGGCATTGCTTGTTTGTCCCATAGGTTAAGGAATGCCTTCCAGTTTGATCAGGACTACTGGTTGGACTTTTTCCATACAAATGACTTGTTCTACACTCTGCTGGCCCTCTAGCACCATTACCTACACTGCAAAGAATCCATCCAACCAGAAAGCAATTTAAATAGAAATTAGAAGTTAAGATCCAGAAGTGAAATCATTTAGAAAAAATATTACAGTGATATATAACATGAAAGAAAGTAAAACAACAGGCAAACAAATATTTTTCTTTTATCTTAGCACCTTCATTTGGCTTTCTGTTTATCCTTATTAAGATACACATTCCTATTGTTTATTTAGGGGCAAGAGACTGGCTACTGCCATCTCCATTCAAAAGTAAGAAAAGTTATTTCTCATGTTCCACCTGAAAACTGATGTTAATCAAAAGTGCAGTTAAATATACTTAATACAGACATGGTCTAATTTTACCACACTTTTAATTCTGTTTGATGGACTGTTTTTACCGGATTTCACATTTGCTCTGCTGTACAATAGTCTTCTAAAGCTACCTAGTGCCATGGAATTTCCCACAGGAACAACAAGAACAAACACCACCACCCCAGACATTAAACTAATACACTTTAAACAAAAGTCACTACACAAAAAGATATCATAGAAGCATTGCATCGAATTACAAACATTCTAGGATTCCTCTCCAAGCTTTCAGAAGCTCTGCAAACAGTGTGATAGGAGGGGAAAAAAATCAACAGAAGACTAACACCTTTCTCAATATACATAGGATGAGTTTTACAAGTGAACAACAAAGATCCTGACTTCTGAAAAATCCTGACAACCAAAACTGAGGCATCCACTTAGAAGATTAAGGACAAGAGAATGATCCTAGTCAATTGAAGGGTGTTATTATATTTTTTGTAGAGATATTTTCTAGTACACTATTTTAAACATTGGACTAATAACCAACATTGTATTAGAGCTTGATAGATCATATCCTTTTTGGCTTAGCCAATTCTTGCTCTCTGGAGATTATTCAGTTCTTGTGATTTTTTTTTCTCCCACCCTCCTTTTAAGTTTCTTGCTGCTAATCTGTTCTCCTTTCCTCTGAGCTCACCTTGCCCCGCCTTGGATAATACTTGTCACCGCCAAAGAATCTGCCCAATGAATCAAGTAGACTTGGTTCCCTGTATCTTCGTGGAGATCCATGTCTAGCATGGTCTATGGTACTTGCAGTTGCAAGTTTGGAACCATGCCGGAAAGAGGAGCGTTTTTGTGAAGCCATCAAATCCGAATTCTCAGAAGTTGCTGCTGCACTGTCTTCCTGAATGGTCTGCAGCTCATCTGATTCAGAGGGCCGATCTTTGAAGGTGTTGTCTTCTCTGCCTGGGGCATCTCGGGAAAAGAGGCGGACCAAATGGGGGCGACCAGTGGTGTCAGCTGGGTTGGCTTCCTTCCAGGCATTCTTTGGATCCGCTGTGCCCTTGGAGTCTGTCACCACTCTGCTCTTAGTGGAGGTCCCATTGTTCTGGTTCACATCTGCCTCTCCTGCAAACAACAAGGATGAGCTATGAATACAGGCCTGTGAAAAACAGAATGTTAGAACAATGCTGCTTTCTTCCCCTTGCCTTGAGTTAGCTGCTTCACACAAAAATCATAGATTATATGCAACTGCAACAGATCTGCCTTTTACTGAACCAAAGACACACACACACACACACACACACATTATATAATTCTATTAAAACTTATAAATCACAATGTATCACACAAACTGATGTGTATCTATTTATTCACTTGAAGTCACTCATTAGAAAGACAACGTCCCTTAAATTATGACCAGAAATTGCTAATGATTCCTAATTTAAAACTTAAGAGGGATCATATTTAAATGTACCATATATTTCTTTATTACATTTTAAACACTTCATCCTTTTACAAAACCCCACGAAGCTTCCTAACCTAACATTACCCAAATGCTGATTTTCTGGATGTGATTGATTTCCACCAATATTAACATAGGATGCAAACTAATACATGACATTTCTTTAAGTATTGTTAAGGCACACATGGTTGCTTCTGTTATTTTTACCCATGTTCCATTTTCCCCCCTGATGGTTTCATGTGCTTTTCAGTTTGTAATGAATAAGCAATGGAGTCTGACTGATGAACATTTGTGAGAACCCTCATCATTGCAGAAAGCATTTCAAGTTATTAATACCTGGCCCATGGCAATAAATTATATTAACATTCTAAATGTACAATATAACATTTCCTTGTGGTTTCGCAATGTGTTCCCCAGTTGAAACTGATAGACTGCTGCCCTATTTGCAGCAGTGACAACATCCAATCAAGGTAGCGGTGGCTTTTTAAAAATTCTGATTGTCACTCATATTTTAAGGTGCAATGCTTCACTCAATAACAGCTGCCAATTTTAATTGCACGAAATATGGCATTAAAATTAGTTTTGCTTCATCACGACCGCCCCAATTAAGGCTTTGGAACCAAAGGCCATCTTCATTAATAATATTTCTGCCACCTTCCTTAACTTCAGCCATTTTTTTTTGCTGACTCTAAATGTATAAAATTACAACGGATATGTTAATATCTTGTAACTGAGCATACGTTTTCTTATGCAGAAACTTTGAAGCTGAAATAAAAAAATCAGACATTAAGATTCTATGAAAAAAAATATATAATTTTACTTGTTAATACTAACCAAATTCTATACCATAATGTGCATTCATTGCATGAGAGAAAGAAAAACAACAATGAACATATTGTGTCTAATTAAATGCATTAACAAAACACCAGAGCATCTGCATGCTAATATTTTTACTACAGTTGTGCTTTTGTAAGTGAATGCATTTAATTCTGGACAACAATGGAGGACATTTGTACCACAAAAGGAGCTTCTCTCAATCCCAGCAAGAATATTTTACTCCGTTCTTTAGTAAAGAAGATATACACTGACAGTTTTTATTCTCCCATTCCTTGTGATGGGGGCATAATTGGTATGGTATAGAATAATGTGATGGCATAGTATAACTGTAGATACATTTACTGAAGAATATATGGTTCTCTTTTGCAAATGAAAGTAAAATGGCATTCTAAAAATAGGTTTTGTATAGCCTGATCAGCAAGAGGTGGGTAGCATAATCCAAAGGACTGTAGATAGTCAACCAATATTTTCCTTGTTATGACCTGCTATGCAGCAAAGCAACAACAACAAAAAACCTTGCAGTGCAGAACTACTTATGATGGGAAAAGACTTTGGACAGTGAAGACAAGATGCTAACCACACAAAAGTGCCCCTTGGCACCGTGCCTACAGGTGTCTCTCTTGAGGCTTGGAGTTAGTCCAACCAACTTCTTTTTAAAAATTCGTTTTTATAAGAATGAATAATTCAATGGGCAGTCAGTTTACTGTAAAGCAAAGTACTAGCCTCCAACATAGTGTCTTCTAAAACATTCTAATGAAATAAGAATGGTGGGCTCAAACCACGTCTAATGCTTTGTTACAAAATATGCCCAGATGACCAAATAACATATGAGGTAAACTGGGCAGTCAAAGTAACCTACAGCAGGAGTCCCCAACCTCCGGTCCATGATCAGGCACTAGTCCTTGGCATATCATAAACTGGGCTGCGTAAACAAGCAAAGCCCTGTCCACAGGCTATAGGCAGCACCGGAAACCACGCTTCCTCTGGTCCCCGGAAAAAACTCTCCCCACAGAACCAGTCCCTAGTGCCCGAAAGGTTGGGGACTGCTGTCCTAGAGGATACATGAGTCTTTTCTGCATGGCAATATTCACAACATAATCTCAGAATTCCAAATATGCCCATCAACTCAATAGACTTACATTCAAACAGAGCAAAAGAGCTTAGTTTTTCTATAGATCGGGTGCCTATCAAAATTGGTCAGCTCCGAATATGCAGAGTAAGAGAAGATGTATTACTGAAGTTGCTGATAAGTTAATCAACAATTCCTATCAGTTCCCATGAAAAATATATATTTGAAGAATTCACATAATTTAATATAGTAGCATTAGAACAGCCCAAGGCCTCACATCAGGCCAAGGCCTACTTTTAGTTTAACATTTTAGATGACTTACCTTGTCAGTGGTTGACCCTGTTCTTTGTAACACCCTGCCTTCAGACTTAAGAAAAATTTCCAATCCTTTGAGTGTTAGACGATCTTCAAAACATACTTATTTCCCAGAGCTCTGAAGCTCCTGGGCTGCCTTAGTTAGTTAGATTGTAAATGGTTTTTGATTGTATTTCTATTGATTGGTACTATAAATTGCTGTCATCTCTTTCAGAAAAGCCAGGCAGGGAAAAGACAATACAAGGTCTACCTGAAGTCCACTTTATTTTCATGGCATATATTAACAGACTCTTGAAGCCTGCCGGAATTTGATTTTTCTTCTTCTTATAATAAATGGAATCAAGGTAGAGTGCCTTCTTTCTCAGGACTGAATTGTTATTTAACAGTTCTTATGTTTCTCCTGTTCAAAGTCATCTCTGTAAAATGGAGGGTTACGAATAATTGTACAAGTAAGCAAATACATGTTATTCTCAGAGTGACCCATCAGATGCTTCTTGAGTGCTCTCCAGCAAGAACAGAGACACGGCTCTCTGTTCCCTTGCACTTCCCCTACAAGTGGTATAGGGAGGCCTGCTCCAGATGTTTTACATAAAACTTCTAAAATTGAGATTTAAATTTTCCTCCTGGATTCAGAATTAGTCCGTCCATAGGAGCAATGATTACAGTACATATCCAAGATCGATTTCTGAATACAGACTATACATTTCTGTCGTTAACATAAGAACACATTCCTTTGAATTGCTTTTGATGTTGGTACCTGCGGCCTTCCCTTGTGTTTATTTGCGGTGCTGTTTCAGGTTTCATTACAAGCAAATACGTGGCATGAAAAAGCATTCAGGAAAAATAAATTACCATCTGTCGAGGGTGGCTTAAAGATCTGGAAGGAAACTTCTGGCTCTTCACAGATTTTCACACAGTGGGATAAATATGAACTCCTGCTGATTCGCTGAGATGAGATTGAAAAAACAGCCCCAAAGCAAGATTCTATAGTATACACCTAATGTTCAGCACATCTTTGTTTTCTAACTAGTTTTGGCTTGGAAGTTGGATATTTAGAGTATGGTGTAGGGAGAGAAGGAGCAGAAAACAAAAGTCTGTGCTAATAGGTGGTGGGATTTGCTATGGCAGTAATTTGGAATGTATGAAAAGCATGTGGCAGCCATCCATATCACCCCACAGAGACCTTAAACAAATACACACATACACACTCTGAATCCAAGACTTTTCAACAAGGAAGTTCTATTAAAACACCCACAGATTTCAAGTAAATGTAATCTTTTGTGTTTCTGGAACGTGTAGTTTTTTTTTTAATTTAATGCTAGCATTTCATAGCAGAGTTCATAAACAGTGCAATGATAATATGTACTTTCTGAGCTCCTTTACCTGTAGGAGTTTGTCTCCTACTTTTCAGAAGAAAGCATAAAACTTTCTTCTTTTAAAAGATATGCTCCAGTCAAGGAATGGTGCTTCACTGTAATATTGATCACCTAAATTGACAATCGTATGTATGGCAGAAACCCTCAGACTGGCAACCCAATTTGTGACAAAAAGCTACACAGTGTGCTGTTGATACCTGTGATTTACTCTCTTTTCAAAACTCTGTTACCTTCAAAACATCCTAAGCAAACCAAAAGGCCCGGCAACCCCAGAAGAAAAAACAGAAGTCATCTACAACATACAAAGTAAGAACTGCAACAACCACTACTGTATGTAGGACAAATAGACAGAAGATTGGCAGAATGTATCTATGACAGGGGTGGACAATTACGGCTCCTTCATGACTCGTGGACTTCAATTCCCAGAATTCCTGAGCCAGCATGGCTGGCTCAGGAATTCTGGGAGTTGAAGTCCACGAGTCATGAAGGAGGCGTAATTGCCCACCCCTGATTTATGAACACCAAATGGCAGTCAGAAGAAATGAGGAAAATTATTTAATTTCACAACAGATTTAATCATAATTTCAATTCGAAGTGCACACGGACCAAACTGGTAGTAAAACTGGTTGCATCCCACCACTGCTATAGACTATGCAGAAGGGACTATCACCCAGCCCCAAAAGGAACAACAAGACTCAAGCACCTATCCACCAGTAATCAGCACTCAGATCAGCATAAATTAATTCCAAGATTAACTTCAAACCAACAATCAAGTAAGCAATATCTGAATCAAGAGGTTGCCAAAGAGCCATCAGTAAACAACCAAATCTCTAAAACAGCCCCCAGCCACATAGACACGCAGGACATCAGAGTATAAACTGACAGCAAACAGCATTCCTGACTAGCACTGATGATGTTACCTAGCTAGGGTAATGAAACATCTGCAAGAATACAAGCAAGCTCAGAGAGCATATCAAGGATCCTTTATTCTCTTTTTTTAATCAATTAAGAGAATTTCAGAATTAAGGAATTATCTCCCAAACCTCCCATTTTTATTCTACTGAATGTCTTAGGCTTCATGAGACTTTGAAACTTTTTGGGAAGTAAACTTGCCAGAAAACTTATTTATTTTATTTTATTTTCACAACTTCTATACCGCCCCCTCTCCCGAAGGACTCGGGGCGGTCTACAGATATCTAAAAAGGATACAAATAAGTAACAGTTAAAACACAATTAAAATTAACTAAATTAATGGCCAACCAATTAAAACCTAATTATAAAATTAAAATTTAAAAATTTAAAACAATTAAAATTACAAATTTAAAACTAATTCAAAACTAATTAAAAAACCCCCAACCGATAGTACTAGGCCAGACCGGCCTGTTGGAACAGAAAGGGTTTTAATGCGCGCCAGAAGGTCCGTAGGTCCGTGATGGTCCGTATCTCCGGGGGCAATTCGTTCCAAAGGGAGGGTGCCCCCACAGAGAAGGCTCGAATCCTTGGGGCTGCCAGATGACACCGTCCTGACAATGGAACCCCAAGGAGGCCCGCCCTGTGGGAACCCACAGGTCGGCAGAAGGCTGACGGTGGCAACTTTGAAGCATTCTCCCACAAGAATGGGAAGATATAATATTTTTAAACCAGGTACTATGATTTAGATAATGAGTTGATCAGTTGAAAAGTATAGTGAAAAGTATTTATATAAATAAAGAACAGATTCCTGTCTATTATGTTATATATTTCTAAGACTGGTTTTAGGATGGGGATGCACCTGACTAATTTTGTATATGTTAACTGCAATTCCTCTTTAATATAATTTTACCTTTTAAGATGGTAACACCTTACGTTTATGGGTGGTTGTTTTGAAAGTGTGCTGGATAATTGCTAGGCACTCTTTTTCCTTTGAAGAATGTAATTTCTTTTTAAAAGTTCTATTAAGCTCACCGAATATGATTATTTGCTGCTGTTAATCTTTATAATTGCTGTATTCATATTTTTTTAAGTTTACTGTAATGGTTTTCATTATGTATAATTAGGAATTGCTGGGTTGTTTCTAATCCTATCTGACAAAAAATAAAATAAGAATGATAAAACAGTAGTAATAGTAATAGCAGTAGTAATAAGAACTACAATATATTATTGCATTAAGTTTTAATATGTATGGTAAGTAGGGTGAGAGTAGAGGATGCTGAGGATAGAGTTAGGTGGAAAAAGATGATTTGCTGTGGCGACCCCTAACTAGGAACAACCGAAAGGAGAAGATGGTAAGTCTTTAAAATAAACACTACTTCTTCTTCTTTTGGCTGTTCCTGTTAGGGGTCGCCATAGCAAATCAACTGCCTCCACCCAACTTTAAAATAAACACTGATTTTAAAAATATGGACCTGAAACAACCAAAGTGTATTAAAAGTGGTGCAAAGATGTAAGTTGTGGAAGGTAATTTAATACATTTCTTTGGTGGCTAAAAAAGTGTCTAACTTTAGAAATACATTATTTAACACATAGATATCTCATTTTTTTGCACATTTAGCAAAGAAATATCCAAGGGAGAAAACTGAGAATTTCTGCCGTTCCAGCTGGGTGTATTATAACACGGCCGAAAAATGTGAAAGGAACTTTCAAAGTTATTTTGAAAATTGAAAAGAATATTGTTCTGCAGAAAATCTATTTCAGAGCCATCCAAGAGATACAAGTAGCCCTCAACTTACAGCCACAATTGAGACCTGAATTTCTACTATTAAATGAACAAGTAGGAAAGCAAGACATCATATGACCATATTTCTTAGTGAGCACAAACCAAGAACAGGGATCGTTAAACGGTGTTTAATGGTAAGAGTTCTAGGTAAGAAGTGAAGGAGCTGAGGGAGGCCGAGGGAGGCCCAGCATAAGATATACATGAGTTGGAGGGGAGTATGTGCTGTAATGCAACTCAAAGCCAAAGTTGCCTATGGACGTCTCAGCCCCAGTTCAACAGTGTGGCGTAAAGCTGCCTCACTCTGTGAAACCTCAGTTGCCTTACCTGGTCCAGCATCATCTCCCTATGTCTCCCCATCCCTGATCTATGTCCTTTTGGGCACCCTGTACAGTGCCAGTCATCAGCAGAAGTGCCTGGACTGGAGCTAAAGTAGAAGCCTGGGGCCTTCAGCAGCCTCAGCCAGCTGCCACTGCCCCCAGGTGTTTACTTCAGACCCAGGCCACTGTTGACACCTCAACCCCCCCCCCCATTGTGACCAGCCATTGCAGCACCATTGTGAAAGGATCCAGTTCCCCCCACCACTATGCACTTCATAGGATGCGTCACACCTCACTGATCTTCTTTCTGTTGCTGTCCAGTTACCTGAAAAACGGTCATAAATCACTTTTTTCCAGTGCCATTGTAACTCAGAACACTCACTAATTGATTGGTTGTAAGTTGAGAATTATTTGCATAATGTGGGTGAAAATTTCATGTTACAGCATGGTGGTGAATTTGGAAGTACGATTGTTGTTGTTTTTTTATATTGACATACTACACCCTAATTTTGATTTTGAAACAGGAGCTATAGTTTAATTCTTGCTTACAATCCAGGATCCTTGGTCAGAATCTGATCTTGGAGGGAAGCATTGGATCCAGGAACACAAAAGAAATATAGAAGAATAAGAAAAGAAAATGAAGATGCAAAGCTCATTTCTGGGTTAAGAAATTACATTATTTGTCCCCTCTAGTTAAAGGTGGCTACACTGCGCATGTTAGAAATTTAATATCTAAAATGTTTAAATTTGTTAACAATCACCCTCCAGGTTTTCTTGTAAATTGTCCAAATATTGTAGTATGAGGGGAATGGTCTCTATGATCAGTAGATTTACTGTAATGATGCTATAAAATAACAGATGAAAAACACCTCGCTTAAATCCTTATACAATGGACAATGTAAGAAATAATGAACAATGTCTTGTCCGCAATGCAAACATATGTACAAAGGCGTTCTTCCAAAGGAATGTTAGAATACTGTCTTGTTAAAGGAAAGAAAAGGCATAGATTGAAATCTGAACTCGGTAAAAGCACACTGAATTTCCAGAAACTGGAAATAGCTGGCTTCACAATGCTCCATCTTTAGTGAAAGATATGTATTGAAAAAAAAAAGATAAATGAGAATTTCAAACTATAGACCCTGCATCACAATCCAATTCTTCAGGGTATGGTGAGAACCATCTGCCAGTGAAGAACGGCAGCTGTGGAAGAGTGAACTCAGAATCCCTTCCTCACAAATGTATGCTGAGCAGTTTCTAAGGTTTAATAACAAAATCAAACAATTACCTACCTATTAAGACAAAAGAAAAATGTATGTGGATAATATGCTACAAGATAAATTTCCTTGTAAGATTTATTTCAAAATATCACTCTAGATTCTTAAAAGTACAACCCTCCCCCCAAAAAAAGCCATCTAGCAATCATTCAAATTTGGAGCCCTTTCTTCAACTATTCTGATTATTCTGAATTTTTTAGTAAGAAATCTTTACATAAAGTACTAAACTGGTTGATACTCCCAAGAGTCCTCTCCTGTGTTAGGATATTTTTACCAGATCATCATACACAATAAACTAATAGCTTGCTCTCCAGGTATTTGAAGAAGAAACAAACACAGCATTGCCTTACCAACTATTGAGGTGACATACACCATAGAACAGGGTGGACTGAAGATATCCATCTCACTCACTTCCTTGCCAAATCCGTTTTAAAACTTTGAAAATCACCTAGAAACTTCAATTCCCACTACAGTGAATAGGATAATTGCTCTAAGAAAATATATTTGTCACATTCTTTATTATAGATAAAGTCTGATTATCTTTGTCACTATACCTAGAGCAAATCCAGATACTATCTATATTACTGGGAAAAATATTCCCTACCCATATTGAATTTGGAAGATACAGAATTGCATATTACTGAATGTTCTCTGATGACATCTAGAATCGTTTTTGAGCCATCTGCCATTAATAAACTTCTTCCAGTCATAATCATTCTTTCACCCTATACTATAATAAAAATCACATAAAAATATATACCACCATTGCCTCTGTCTAGTTATTGTATCTCAAGGCTTAGATATAAAAGAAATGAGGTCAGTAAAATGAGGACTCAGATTTTGGGTGGCAATATTCTGACTCTGTAAACAGCTTAGAGAGGGCTGTAAAGCACTGTGAAGCAGTATATTAAGTGCTATTGATATTGCTAAATGGCAATAAAGTTGAATTTTACAAAGATGACATTATGTTACCAATTACATGGGTAGTGATGGGTAACTAACCATTACATGAGTAGAGTTTTCCAAACCAACTTTCTGCCAATGCTATTTAGTTTATTGGATGTCACAGTTGTAATGTCACTTGTAGTGAACCACTTAAGTGAAACTTTTTGTAGGCAGCAGAGTGGGCTTCCTGGAACCTCTTTCCTCATCTCCTAATTGCTTCTCAGTATGCAAAAACTTTTGTGAATGAATCAGAAGCCCACAATGATGATGACATTATCCACTCAGTCATGTCGACTTTTGGTGGTTTTATGGGCCAGGTCTCTTTATTTTCTAATCTTGAACTATTGTTTTTTTAATTGTTCTATGCTTCGGTGTCAGCTTTGATGATGTCCAGCCACCATGTTCTTTGGTGGCCTTGATTCCTTTTATTACTAATTCTTCCATGCATAATTGCTTTCTCCAGTAAATTCGCCCACATATCATGGCCACAACAAGTGAGACGTAGTTTCGTGATTCTGCCTTCCACTGGCATGTCTGTGCTCCAGTACTGCTTGTTAGTCACCTTTGCTGTCCAAGGACCAGGGCATACAGAGAGGCCAATTGTAGGCCAATTGCCTACAATTCCCAAAATTCTCCTTTACTAACTTTTTATTCAACTTCTGAGATCATATTATATAGCTCTGCAAGCAGATGTTATCAAGAGAAGAAGGACCTTGTTAAATAAGTAGGGTTGAATTACAAAAGGCAAGGAAATAGCCAATAAAATCACTAGGGCCAAGAAAATTACAAGTCCATCTGAACAGACAAAACAGGTAAATAAAAATAAAGCTAACATTCAAGCAAAACAGCCAGAGAGATTAAAAAAAAAATATCCTGAAAAAAACTCAGAGATAAACAAATAGAACAAATTGGGTAGCAGACTCCACACTAAATCTGCCTTACTGAACTGGAACTAAAAAAAAAGTTTTAAAAGGAATACAGCTGTGAGGGTTTAAAACTAGCCTAGCACATAACAAAATGTCACATTTTAATTTAATGTTTCTGAGGGTTACTGAGACATATCATCAAAAGCAATATAAATTCAGTACACCATGCAGTATGAATAAACTTAGAGCACTTTGGCTTCTATTATTCCCCTCAAATACGCAGTTAGAACTTTCTCAGACTTTTTATGTATAATTTATGGAACCATACATAAAAGGAACACAGGGACTTTTTTTTTTCACATACTGCACACAGCTGAAGAATTATTCTCCCCAGAGGTTTATCAATGCTTAGCCTGAATAGCTTCTAGAAAAGCTGCAGAACTTTTCATTTCTGGCTTGTCACTCAACAGGGTTACACAGGTGTGGGATAATTATAATTTAATAGGGTAGTTTGATGTCATTGTGTTTAACAACAACAGCATGGAGAATGCCAACACAGAAGATTTATCATTTTAAAATGCAGATGTTTGGATCTTCTATTATCCCTTCATTTGACTCATTGCCCTTTAAAATGTTATTTTTTTTAATTATGAAAAGAAATGTATTTCAAGAACCTTCAAAATGTTTGAAAGCTACTTATTAAAATATACCCATTTATTTATTTAATTTATATTTGGCCTCTCTACTTTGACAAATACTCAAAATGATCTACTTATGTCATCTTAAGAGCTAGATTCTCATTTTCATAAAGACAGAGTAAAATTAGAAGTAACATTTACAAAATGTCAGCGAGCTCTATTTCAGTTATTTTTGTATCATTCAACTCTCAGCAACCCTTTTATTCAAAGGTAGTATTTATCAAAATGGAAAATGAGAGTGAATTTAAAATGACACCTCTTCCCTAGTCTGGAATAATAGAGAGGAGAGTAAAAAAATAAAACTACATATAAATATAAATAAAAATATTTTGCTATGTCAAGCTTTTCCACACAATCATTGCCTATTCTCATTTTAGCAGAAACCAGGAAGAGGAAGAGGAGGAAAAAATTTGGGATGAGTGGAAGATTAAGATAATTGCACTGGAAGGAGAATGAGAAGGGATAAAACAGAATGGAAGAAAAACAAGGAGAACAGCAACAGAAAGAAAAATTATATTTAGATGCTATCTAAAACTCCCTTTTATGACCCTGTAATCCAGGGATGTCAAACTCACATAGTCACTGCATCATCATGTGACATATTGGGACTCCCCCCCTTTGCTAAACCGTGTGGGAGCGGGGCCAGCATGTGACGCATCTGGTCCGTGGGCCGCTAGTTTGACAATCCTGCTGTAATTCCTTAATTTGGGGTAGTCAGGGTGAATGGATGGAGCTGAGTGTTTACTGGTTGGAAGCCCTTCCTGACACCACACGGAATTTTACTACCTAAAGATACTTCTTCAAGGGGTTAAAAATTATCCGGCAAGCAAGGCTATGCCCAGCCCTTTCAAGTGCTACCTGTAAGATGTACAGCAGTTTGCATGTTTTTCCTGTTCTCTTGCTTTCAACGTATATTCTATTAATTGCAAAAAAAAAGTTGCAGATTAGTAAGTAATTATTGCAGGGATGGGGTGGGGCAAATATATTTTGCTATTGTCGAATACCACAAGTAGCTTGCTGTTGGAAATGCCCTGCATATCTATCCCAGAAATCATACTCAGATATAACTCAAGCCACCTGCTTGGTACTTTGGGGCTACGAGCCAAGTCTGTTTACTCAGCATGCGCCCATGTATTGCTTGGGAAGACTGCTAATGATGTAGAAATGGCCCCATCAAGGAAATTTGTTTGGCATTTCTGATCCTCCAATTGAAAATAATA
>JAEANM010014340.1:2984-14038 GCA_017656035.1 Myanophis thanlyinensis
GCAGTAATGTGTCCACTTTTGGCGTGCAGCTTCTATAGCTGTTCAATTGACAACTGTAATAAAGCCTGGAATTATGTTTGTAAATCATTGTGATTGCAAATTGAGATCATTTGGTCTAATTTTTCAATATGCAGCGGTCATTAAGGAAATTCTGTGGGCATCAAGTAAACAATTTTTATAGGTGATTTTCATTCATAGGTGATTTTTTTGGTTGTTGTTTAAGATTAGTCCTCAAAACCTTTCAACAAGTAACAGCACGCTGGATGGATCAAATAAACTTGGTTTATTTTCTTTCATATTAATTTTTTTAATTGGCATATTGTGTGTGTTTGAGTTCAGTATTTTATTAAAAAAGGTAAGGAATATATTGATAGCATGTAGATGATAACTATATTCAAAATGACAGGCATTTAGCTAATTCTTTAAAAATAAAATATGAAATATATTCTAAAACTATGAGAAACTTTTAAGTACTGAATTCATTTTAGCACACAAATTTTGTTTCATAATTCTGAAACAGAATACACAACAATAACCAAAAGAAAGAATAATACTTTATATTTAATTTAAAGAACAATGCCATTGAAAGCTGAATGTATGAATCAAGTCCCATTATTTACAAAGATAAATATCTACAGTGAAGAATTGCATGATCTGTTTGATAATTTTGCTAAATTCAGATATATGATTTTCTTCAGGGCTCATTTGGTGCACCTGGTATCCCAGGAACAGATGGACAACAGGTAAATTACTATTGTTTTAGCTGTAATTCTAATCTATTGAGAAATTGCTCTAACTGAATTCAATGGCTCTTACTCCCAGATTTGGATTGCTATTTTAAAATATTATTTTTGCAGATCCATGAAATTAAGTCATTTTCTCTAACATAAAGGCAAAAAGTAGGTAATATATGTTGTCTTGGCCAGAAAAGTTTATACAAATTGTAAAAACAGTAGGGCACGAGAGACAATAAACATTGTACCACTAGAATGACTGCAGTCCAACAACAATGTTCCACGTGTATAAAACAAAATGAAATTAATGGAGCTTAGAAAATACAGTGTTGCTCTGTGGTTTAAACTTTTATTGATGACTGTAAGGTTAGGGAGCAAAGTAAGAAAGATGAAGAAAATTAAATCACTCCTGTGGGGATGGCAAAGAGGGGACAGCAGAAATCAATGCATTTGACAGAAAGTGAAACTAGAGATCAGTTAAAATATAGCTTCGTCAGAATATAAGAGAGGGTTCCTTGGTGCTTGGTAATTCTTCTTTATCAAGAAAATAAGTGATATAGGCTTAGTGACAATTCTTAAATGTGGCCATTCACATTAAATTTTTCTTTGTTGCCTCACAGCTCTTTGACTGGCAACCTGCAATAAATCTTTAAATAAACCAACATAAATATTTAAACACAACATTATATATAACTAGAAAAAAAATGTTCCTTTAATATTTCTAGTAATTTTATATTTCTTTAAATTTTCATAATAAAATTAAGTCACTATAACTTCCACAAGGACAATCTATCCCCAAGAACAATATTTAAATCCCTTAAAATGTGTATTAGAATTTATAGCATTCTGGTGTGTCATTCTTGGCTGATCAGGTTGGTATTTTAATAACTTGCATCTTAGATAAAATGATTTTTAAATCATGGGCCTCATAAAACTGTATTATTAAAGATTAACTTAGCATGAAGAAAAACATTTGGCACAGTAGAATTTATATAATGAATGCACAGACTGTTGTCTTCATAGATACTACTTTTTCTTTTTTAAAATATTCATCAGTTTACATTAAAATACATAAAGCAGCCTAAATTTTGTTTCTTCTACTTATTCTTGCCATGCAAAGACTTTTCACAGATTTAGGCATATAATAAATTAACTATGGGTGTTTCTACAAAGCTCTGTTCTGATATTGGACATATTGTCTAAGAGGTATGTTTCAGAAATGAGAATTTATTCAACTGTTCTTAAACATGATAAATGATGCCAAAATAATGAAATGTGCATTATGATGCCAGGATTCAAGTGCTATTTTGTATACTTGCTTTGCAATATTGTAACACAATGCCATGATGCATGTCTCCCTGAATGAATGCCTACAGATAAAGAATCTATTATTTTCTTTGCTTATTCAGGGCATTGGTTGTGGAAGGGGATGCATTCTGATCTAGACACTCAGCCACACTTTCAATTGACAAACTCCAAATCCAAAAATGCTAGAGAGAACCAATCAAAAAATGCTTGGGAATATCTGGAATCTTGATATTCAGACAAATTAACCATAAACAGATACATAGAAATATACCATATTTACAAACCATTCAAAAGAGATAACAAAACACTAAGGAGGAAACAAAAAGACTATAAGCTCCCAGTAGCCAAAACCCACATAAGAAGGGTTTAACAGTAGGCAAACAATCAGACAGAAAATAATAATCCAACCAAGGAACTGCCATGAAGAAAACCACACCCCAACCAACATTGGCAAGATGACCTACTGTGGACAAGCCCCATACTCATCAGCACTGATAATGTTATTTAGTTGGGTAATGAAATAGCTGCAAGCAAACAGCCAAGTTCAGAGAGCACCAATAATTCAATGACTTGTTTTGTCTTATGGGTATTTTTCAGTTAATTCTGCTTTCTGTGACCTACTGTATAACTGGATTGCTATGGACAATCTGAAACTTTAACCTTTCTCAACTCAAATATATTTTCCTTATGAGATTATTTTTCAATATTAATTAGATGTTCAGAAGCATAGGAGCATACTGTATATTAAAACCGTTCAAGTTTTGTTTTGTTTTGGCTTGGCTTGACTTGTTTTTTTGCCGAGTAAACTATTGCCTTGTCACATTAGTTAAGCTAAGGGAGAGCTTATACTGACAAAAAGAAATAATAATACAGAATGTTAGACTTCTGTGTTTCGCAGCAGCTCTGCCATTCCTAGACAGTACTTTGCTGTTATTTAATTATTTAATCTTTCAGATAGGAAGGAAAGTTAAAAGTTTTGCCAGTTTCGTGATGTGATATTATTATGCAAGATGTAATGCCAGATGAAGCTGGAATAAATTTAGTTCCATTGTGCATGCTGCTGTGTGCTTTCTCACATTAGAGCTAAAGCCTTTTGAAGAATCAGTAGTTCTTTCAAAATAAGATTCTGTAAACCAAAACAGAACAAAGCTCAGGAATGCTTGGTTCTGTATTTCTAAACAGCTCCATGCATATTTGCTAATATTGACCATAGACTAGAATACCCAGAAATCACACTTGGAATATTAAATTAAAAAGCTCAGTATTTTTCAAGATTCTGGAGCATTCTTACGAAGTTTAACAAATTGATCTCTAATGAAGAATATTATTGAATTTATAACATGATTGAAATGATGTCAGTTAACTGAATGTTTCAGAGTATGTAGATTAAAACATTTTAGTACAGAAAAAGATATAGACATGAAAGCAAAAATCACATTGCCTAATAGAAAAAAATATTTGCATTGTTTTACATTGCATAGATAACATTTAAGTATGTTCCAGCCTTAACTTGTTCTGTATGTGACATACATTTTGACTTACAATTAAAATGATGCACATGGGCAAGGCAAATTCTGAAATTGATGCACTTCACAATAAATCATTATGCTGGTTAATGTAGCATGCTGGATTAATATGTTTTATTCAAATGAAGTTGGACCAGTTTCTCTTTGGTTTGATTATCTCATAAAACCATTGTGAGAGAAAGATGAGCAAATGCATCAATTAGTCATAAATAAACTCATGTATATGAAAAATCTAGTTGCTCTTGAGTTCCATGCATAACCATAGTTATAGTTATTTGACAATTGCCCAAGAAAAGACTTGCTTCAATCTTGTTTTGCCCTACAGTCATGGAACTGAATCCTATTGTCACACTGAAATCAAAAAGAGAAAAAGTCACAACTAGAAAATATGTAGTCATTTTAGTAATTTAGACATCTTAATTAACTAAACCTACCTACAACATATTGAATAAAAGCTTGAAGTGGGATATTATATTAAATTAATAAGTGGGATTGGGTCTCACCCCAGTGGGATTGGCCTGCCCCACCCATGCCAGTAGGATGTTTTTCTTTATATGTTTTTTTTTCATTAGACATGATATTTTCTCCTTCCCTAGAAGAAATTTTCACTTTTTCTTCTTTCAAATTTACATAAAGCAGGTTCTTCATAAATTAGGTTATTGAACTTTCAATTCCAAAGGTAGCAAACATCACTGCCTTTAGTTTGTACAGAAAGTTTCCAGGCAGGTTTTATGAGCCTTCAGAACTAAAATATGCTAAAAATGGACATATGAACAGAAAAGCCATAGAAAAAAAATAATTTAAGATATCAGGGAGGTAATAAGAAAGAAGAAAAGTATATTGAAAACTTATTGTTCAGCTCTATCTCAGAATGTTAGGAACATATCTAAAAGACCACTTTTCATTATCCCTGCCTTGCTCACAGAACCTAGAAGAAATCTGTTTTCTTTTTTTAAAATTGTGATACAAATTACAAATAAATTAGCATAAATTAATGGAATTCTATAAATCTCGCTTCTTTCAAGAAACCCACTTTCCTAGAAAGTTGAACTAAGAAATATCCTCCAACTGTGTTTGAAAAAATGATAAAATCCTGTTTTATCAAGTGAAGAAGGGGAAATGTGCTTCAAATTGAGTTTGAAAGCTATGGACATATCCACCGTACTGTATATGTTTGTTTATGTACAGAAACAAACTGTTAACAGTACAGAAGTGGAGTTGCCATTGGTTTTTTTTTTCTGTGATGTTTTTGAGGTCTATAGTTTACTTACTTTCTGAGGGTGGGATGGGGTGGTTATGATTCTGACACAAAAGTAGTGATTAGCTACTTGCTTAGCTTCTTTGTCCAGGTACGTTCCATCACATATGTCCATTACACAGTATTTTTAACAAGACTGGTAAAACATATAACGTGCTTTGGCCTGTTAACCTTTGCTTGATTCTTCTAACTCTGAGCCAATAGATTTTGTAACACAGCAGGATTTTCATCAATTGTAGGAGAAATATCTTCCACTAAGTCATATTGGATACGTTCTCCTGCTGTTCTTTGTGATATCTATAATCAATTTTGAAGCAATATATTGTGAGAATAAGACTGCCACAAGAATTCACAGTGTAGTTTTCAGACATCAGCACCTTCGTTTGGGTTTACAGGCTTAGGGGGAAAAAACTTATCCTGCCCAATATGAGGACTTCAAGGGAGCCAGTTTTAAAAAAAGTCTATGCTTTGGAAAAATAAAGTATTTTCAGTACCTTGGAAAGCTCCGCATAGGAAACTCAAAACTAGGTAAAATCTGAGATGATGACAGCACTACATTTTCATAGGGGAAATCATATTGAGGGTACACCTCAGTTAGGCTAAGCTAGTTCATCATACTCTGAATCCTTACTCTTGTGGGAATATGACAACTGATTTGGGAATTCTGCAAGTTGAGTTTCAATTAAGTGGAGAATACCCAATTTGGGGAAGGCTGCTTTACTTGAGTCTATCAAAAATATCTCAAAAGAATAAACAATTTACATGCTGTTGCATGACATTTTGATAATCCCAATAAAGATATTTTCCAACTGTGGATTTTGTACTTTAAAATGCATCACCTCAGATACATCCAAGACTATGGCATTTAATAAACCATATTAAAGTAAGCTTTTTAAAAAAAAAATCTTACTTAATGCAATTATAGTCCATGCTTACCTCCACTCTACTCTTAATGTAAAACAATTTGTTGAGATTTGTATATTTGTATATTTAATGCTGTTAGAAATACCTTTACCCTCTTGCCATTTAAAAGAAGCAGTTCATGATAGAGATGAAGCAAATATTAATAAATTTATGACATACCAAAAATAGTAATTATCCTATGTATTAGTTTAATTCTTTATATTAATCAACCATTCTTTGAAAATAATAAAAGATAATTATATATGAAACATAAATTTTCATTTCTGTTTTTATTGCGACACTTATAATACTTTTGAAATGATCACTTAGGCATTAAATTTGCAGATCCAGTTCAATTCAATTTATTTTTTATGTCATTATTTCAGGGAGAACCTGGTGTAATGGGAGAAAGAGGAGAGACCGGGCTTAAGGTTAGTAGATAAAATCTTGGATAGTGATTTTTCACACTCTATTTTTATACATGATCTTTTTTTGTAGTTCTTTTGAGTCATTTTTTGTAGCAGAATAGTTTGTGACATTACATTCATCAGTGGAGCTCATAGGGAGTAGAACAATAACCTTCAATAAACACACTCAGCTATTTGTTGCTGTAAAATATATTTTACTTATATCAAAAGAAATGGGCTATATTACAATATCCTTAAAAGATTCTTCTGTATTACTGTAATCATGTTGGGGGCGCCACAGCACTTCTGGGTTGAAAAGATTGAATGGTTAACATTACCATTGCCTGGGAATGTTCAGTTGGAAGCTCTCTCATGCCCCTGTTAAGTTGTCCCCCGAAGTGGTACCCATTTATCTACTCACAGTTGCTTGCTTTCAAACTGCTGGGTCGGCAGGAGTTGGAACATATTATGAGAGCTCACAGTAACAATCATGGGGTCTCGATTATGAGCCTGCTGATTGTCAATCCAGCATTCTCACCTTGTAAGCCACCACACTGCCTAGATTCTTCTGTAGTTGTGTATGATTTAAATAATGAGCCTTTTTTGTAGATGCTTTACACATCTTTACAGAAGGTTGGCCTTTGATGAAAAAGATCTTCATTTTCTTAGCTCATACTCAAAGATGACTTTTTCAAAAAATTTCCATATACATTACCTGGTTTTGTGATTATTGAGTGAAATATGGCTGAATGAGATTTAAGTCAGTTTCTGAGAAATCATAGTTTGATAATGATTAGCAGTACAATTCTCCCTCTCAGTTTTCACTCAAAGAAGGTCTCAAGGACAAGGACTGAAAATAATGCACATATCTTAATCCTGAAGAGCTGCTTATAGTTAAAATACTAACCTACATAGACAGAGACTATGCCTTGGTGCAAAGCGGATCTATATGTCCTAGCCTTTGTTGTTAGTTGTGAAGTTGTGTCCAACCCGTGGACAATGTTCCTCCAGGCCTTCCTGTCTTCAACCATCCCCCAGAGTCCATTTAAGCTCACACAGGCTACTTCAGTGACTCCATCCATCCACCTCATTCTCTGCCGTCCCTTTCTTCTTTTGCCCTCAATCATTCCCAGCATTACGCTCTCCTCCAGTGAGTCCTTCCTTCTTATTAGGTGGCCAAAGTATTTGAGTTTCACCTTCAGGCTCTGGCCTTCTAAAGAGCAGAAGGGGGTTTATCTGGGCATGAACAGCTCTATTTGTGTAAGTGGCGTGTGTGCATGCCCACCACTCACACAAAGGGAGCTTCACATGTGAGGGCATGCAGCCGCTGCTCAGGAAAGAAAACTTTGCACACATGCACTCGACTGCTGCTTGCAAGATTCCAAACAGACTGTGGCATGGGGGTTGGGACCCCTGCTCTACATAGTAACAAGAAGTCCTCTTTGCTTTGTAATTTTTCAAATACTAAGTAAGCTACACATGAATAAAAATTACTCTAACCAATTAAAAGGTATATTTTGCATAAAAATATATTACAGTAACATAGCCCAAATATAAGACAGTGTATCTTATTTCTATTGAATCAATGTCAAAATTACTATTTTTATTCTTACATGTAGATTTATTAAATAGGTGCAGTGATCACAGATAAAGGTCTGATAGATCTGTTTGAATGTCCTTTGAGAAGAATACATGCATTATTTCTGCCTTCTGTTTCAATTAGGGTGATCCTGGACAACGTGGAGAAAAGGTAATGTATATACTTATTTATTCATACAAACAAATACTTTCAAAATTGAATTGTGAAGTGTCAACAACTTTTTTTAACATTTTTTTTCATTTTATGCAAGAACTTAGAAAATCAACACTCAGATCAATGTTATATGTTCATGAGGTGGTGTAAAAACTATAGAAAATCAGAATTTTCATTTTGAAAATGGTTGTAGCTCACATTGTAATTGGAATAATTGAAACAAGGCATGCAATTTGGGAAAAAAGTGAACCAAAAAAAGGCACAACTAAGTGTTTAATTGTAATAGTCTGATGCTATTGAGGCCTGAAGTTTCAGAAAGTTACAAGCTCACATTCTACGTTCTTGGGAATTTTGTAAAACTGTAAAGAAAAACAATGTTGAAAAATGTAAACAGATTTTTTTCTGATTAAAAAAATAAGGTTTTATTATTTGTCAATATAAAAATGATGAGATATGGGATAAAAAGAGTTTTTCTTGGAACATTGGAGATCATTCGTTCATTCGTTTGTTCGTTCATTCATTCATTCATTCCCCTTTTCCATTCCCATTGTTTTCCCTTTTGCACTTTCTATTTTTTTCTTATTTATATTAGTCTTGGTTTATATTAGTTTTTTTATCTTTGTAATTTTAAATTTCAAGAAACATTATTGTAAAAAAAATCTTAAGCAAAAACCAAGTTTGATGTGACAGCACGGGTGTCAAATTCAAGGCCCGGGGGCTGGATCTAGCCCATGGGGTACTTAGATCTGGCCTGCAGGGCTGCCCTGGAAATAGCAAAAGACCAGCCCACGGTGCTTCTGCCAGCAAAAACAGGCACGTGGCCCTCCTGAGCTCCGTTTTCACTGGCAGAGGGTTGCAGGAGGTCATAGCAACCAAAAACGGAGGTTGGGAACCTGTTTTCACTGGCAGAGTGCTCAGGCCACCATACACATGACAGGAGTGATGTTGAGCTGGCCATGACTGCCCTGGCCACACACCCACTCTGGCCCTCTGAGGTCAAATACAACCCTGATGTGGCCGTGAATGAAATTGAGTTTGACACCCCTGTGTGACAGGAAGACAGGTTAGAGACAGTAGACTTAGACTGAAACATTGTTCCATTTTTCTAATATATCATTTCTTTCTTCCATTACTCTGTCACTCTTTTGGTTTCATTTCCTTGGCCTGGTTTTATAGCTTTCTTCAAAACTGTCAATAGAAATAAATTTAGGATGCTTTTCATAGGAAGCTACTGGTAAATGAAAAACATTTAAAAGAATTTATTTTGATACTTAGGGTGATGCTGGAGAAAGTGGTCGCAAAGGTCACCCTGGAGAAAAGGTACAATTCATAGAGAAAGTCACTGAGGTTAAAAACAATGAGATAATTTTTTTTAATGGAATTATAATTGGAATGGTAACATTTAATAAACAGCAATATATTCAAAATGACAATTTGTAGGTCCAATATATATTCATAAATGTTTGTTTTTATAGTGTTTGCAAGGGATAGTTGAGAACATTTGTTTTATTTGTACTATGAATCATTTGATTTTGTTTTTAATAATGATAACCTTGGTATCATCATATTATTTGTGATAACTAATTAGACTGATGTCACCCCCTATAAATTTCATTACAATGTTGCTGAAAAGGGACAATTTATTAGGACTTTTTTCAGAGTGAGTTTTATTTTCACTCTTTATTACACAAAGCCTGATTCCTACTGTGAGAGGCTTTTTTATTTTTTTATTATAATATTTCTTCTGCAAAATGTCAGGAATTACTGTGACATCTCCTGGCTTGTGGAATCTCCTCTCCAGATTTCTTTGTAATTCTTGTTACAATATTTAAATACCTTGTAAAATTGGTAAGTCTGGTGTGAGTTTCAGGCAACTCTTTCAGACTGAAATGGGACATTATGGACATTTTGAACAGAAGACGTTTAGCACATTTCATT
Organism: Myanophis thanlyinensis; assembly: GCA_017656035.1. Taxonomy (NCBI): domain Eukaryota; kingdom Metazoa; phylum Chordata; class Lepidosauria; order Squamata; family Homalopsidae; genus Myanophis; species Myanophis thanlyinensis. Next base: position 12,812 of record JAEANM010014340.1, read on the forward strand.
TTCCTTCCTCCTTCAGTCAACAGAATAAAAAATTTGAGGGAAGAAATCCCTTTGATCATAAAAGATGGCCGAAGCCTGTTCTGTGTAACTGTTGAGTCCAGAATTTTCTGCTTTGGCTTTCCTGGTTTTCTTGTTCTGTTTCAGAAGACATATATATGGAGAGACACCACATATTACTCATGAATTCTAGTTGGATTTTATATAACTTTGGCTTGCATTTATAGCTTTCCTTCCCACACTTGAAACACTCAGTTTTAACCAAATACACAGGAGATTCAAAGGTAAAACTTAGTAGGAATACATTGCCAATTCTCACATTCCTACACAGGACATATTCCACCATGTGAGCTGGTAGAGTTTTGTAAATGGTAGATAATTCAGCAAGCTGTTCTTCCTCAACTAGAAACAGTTAAAGTAAGCATACATTGTCTCTATTCCTCCTTGACTTCATACCCACAAACGTTTCTAAAATAATAAACCAATTTAAAGTACTTTCTTGGTGTCTTACGGGCCAAGACTTTATCAGTTTGTATTTGTATTTGGAAATCCCACAATATTTTAACATGCTTACTTTTGATGATTTTTTCAACTATACAATATGTTCCCACCAATATTTTTAATTATTGGCACATCTTAATTTTTACAGAACTTATTTTGGTGACTCTTGTTATGTCGCTGTTCATAATCAGCTTGTGCAATCTTTTTTGCACAAGTTCAGTATATGATCTACTGCTCCTTCTGCTTTGCACAATTTGCACTTGGAATCATTGGATGTTTTTTTCCCCCAGCTCTGGCCTTGATTGCATTAGCTTGCTCTTGAGCAGCCAAAACCAAACCTTCAGTTTCCAGTGTATAAGTCATTGCCAGGTTTTATCTTCATCCACTTTCCCTCAATCTTTTATAGAAATTGAACATGTAATACTTTTCCTTGCCAGCATTCTGTTCTGGTTTTTTATTCCATTAGTTCAATATTCATGCTTTGTTTCTTGCACATCCAATAAGTTCCAGTTTTTAGTAACAATCAGTGCTTGTTCTTGGCTACCTTTTATATAATCAGCCAATACATGCTTTTCTTCTTGTTCTTTTTTTCTTGAAGTAAACCTCTGCCTCCATTAATTACTATTACTATTACTACTACTACTATTACTACTACTATTATTATTATATACACTTTATTCATTAAACATGAAACTCAGTCAACTGAACATTTAAAAATGTGTCACATTA
>JAEANM010014341.1:0-14037 GCA_017656035.1 Myanophis thanlyinensis
TGTTTTTATTGGCTGTAAACCGCCCCGAGTCCTGAGGGAGAGGGGGCGGTATATAAATTAAATTAAATAAATAAAAAATAAGTAAATGATTATTTGTGTGTTGCTATTACGCATTCAGTTAAAAAAAAAAACAAGGCTTTGTTTATGAGCCAAGTGAGTTGAGAAGAACAGCAACAAAGTTATGAGAAAGGATGCTTCAGGCAGAATGTGACAAGGAGACTAAAGATATGATTAAAACGATTTAAGAAATGTTCACATTTAATCAGAAATTTGCTAGGAATCTGAAGTCAACATAAAAAAAATCTATTCACTTTTGATTGGTTATTTTTGGATTCTGTATTACATACATGCCGTGTATGTTCCTTCTTTTTTATTTTCTCATTTTCTTTTACATAAATCAAGAATAAATTTTTGTTGTACCCGTTTTGTTTTGCTTTATTGATTTTCCAGGTCAAATGGCCCCAACTGACAGATCTAAACTAATGCAAGGGGTACGATTGTCTCTCATTCTGCATTTATCCTTAACACTCCTTGTGATGCTTCTCCCTCCCACCTCCTTCTGAGCACTGACACTTTGTCTCTCTCATAAACTCCTGCTCCTAACATCAGATTATTAGATTTCTTTTCTTTTCCTTTTTTTTTTCTTTTTCCTTTTGTCTTTAAGGGATCAATCTCTCTTCTTCTAGGAAGAAGGTAAGGACAAATCATTTCTGATATCTTGACAAGAACACTACAAGGGCTTACTCAGCCAGTTGATATTAAAGAGTACTGACTTAAAAGCAACAAAAATATAAGAAAAAACACCTTCCCCTCCAAAATAATAATAATAATAATAATAACCATCCCTACCTCTAGCCCTATATCCTGATCTGTCTTGATCTTAATAAGTTATTGGCCTTTCTTTCATAAAAGAGATGTCTATCCATTGCCAAATGTAGATGGATAGTACTGAGCTAATTATTTGATTCAAATTCAAATAATGTTATGTAAGATGATAAATGAAGCCACCATAAATTATTTTGATAATAAAGATTTTTTTCATAGCTCAGCAGGAATATTGCTACAATTCTGAAATATATGACCATAATTTATATGCATATATACACGTGTGTGTATACACAAACATTCACACACACATGCACACATTTCAAAGCACAGACCCAGGGAAACACAAAGGGTCAAATCTAGTCACTGTTCTTTTAATGCTTTTATTTAGATGGTATTAACAGCTAAGAACTGAGTAACTCTTATTTTCCTAAAAAAAGATTGTTTCCTATTCACTTTTTCATCTTGGCTCAGTATCCCACTCTCCCCAGAACCCCTTCCATTTATCAAAACATGTTTTCCACATTGACCTATTGAAATCTAACATTGTTTCACTGAGAACACTAATAAATCATTTATGTATAGTATTGGGGAAAGAAATCATCTGGAGATACATATAAAGCAAGGTATATATACCCTGTTTAATAGTCAGTAATCAAACAAATAATTACACATAATAGTAGAAGAAACTTGATTTTGCATTAGAGAACAGTGAAAATCTAGATGCAGAGCAGAAAATAAAATAAAGCATTTGACTTACACTGAAATTTTGTGAAAATTGGAAGTGCCCTAAAATGTTTTAATTTTGCTTTAGTTTATGCTCACAGTTATATCATGCTAATCTTATCAAGCAGAAAGTGTGTCAGTCTGCTTCAAAACCATTCAAGGCATACTTGAATTCATACCCATTCAGTGTCCATTTCATGCCCAATTTCTTAAAAACAAGTACTTTGTATAATTTAGTATTACCTGAAAAAAAGACTAGTTCTCTTCCTATACCAAGAATCTATTCTGAAGAATCATCTTCAAATCATTGAAAACCTTCTAATAATGAGATGTTGTTTTTGTCTTCAGCCTAAATTTCCTTACAATGCAGGATCAACTTCTTTTCTGGTAAATACAACAGTAAATATCAGATTGTGTCCTTGCATCTGTGACATCTCTTTTATTTTTCCGAGGTTACTCTGAACAAAAGCAGAAAAGCAGTATTCATTAATTTCCTCTTTGTCCTGTAAGTCCCAAGCACATCTCATACTGTTCTAAAGTAACCTTCTGAAGATCAGCTGCAAATAAATAGTATTGTATGTGCCTGGGAAGGGGAACAACCTTTCTTATTATATCCATGAACTTCTGAGAACCTCCCATAACTAGAAGAAAAATATTATGCTATAACGCAACAACAACAAACATAATAATGAAACATGTAACATGTCCCATTGTCATCAGGACACTTGGTTCCACATCCAAGAATTTTACAGAGTACATCAAGAAATTGCAGCTTCCTGCTATAACACCAGCAGAACTGCAAAAGATGGTACTACTTGGAACAACATACATTTTAAGAAGATACTTGATCTGACACCTAGGATGCTGGCAGCAACCCATATCAACCATCAGTGCCAGTCAATAATGTGATACATTTTTAAATGTTCAGTTGGCTGAGTTTCATGTATAATAATGATAATAATAAGAATAATAAGAATAATAATAATAATACATTAGCAATAGCAACCATAATAATAAATACTTAAAGACAGTGGGAATAGGAAAATAAACATTTTAAGATACCTTTCAATAAAGTATCCCTAGTTCCTATGATACCATGCTAGAGACCACTATACAATTAATAATTAGTTTGTGAGCCACTTTTCCATAATTGCGTAAAACAAAATGAGAAAATCCTTCTCCCACAGCAACTAATTTAGCAATATAGCATAACAAAATTGGAAAGGATCTTGGATATCTTCTAGTACAACCCTTTCACCAAGCAGGACACCCTATACCAGTGGTGGTGAACCTTTTACTTACCGAAAAGTACACGCTTTGCGTGTGCCATCTGCACTTGCATGTGGCTCCTCCGCATGCGCTGCATGTGCAACCATACCATCTGCACATGCATGCAGCTTTTGCATGTGCAATGCATGCATGCTGCATGCAGGCACTCACACACACATGAGCAATCACGTGAGCATGCGCAGGAGAACTCTGAAGACCAGCTGGATTTCCTGCTGCAATCGCACACATGCACAGCAGAGGCCTGAAGATCAGTTGGGTCTCTGCCATCATGCACAAATGCATGTGCAATTGCATGTGCATGCTCATCTATAGATAAGTTAGCTGACAGCTTGGGTGCCCAGCAAGATGGGCATCCATCCACCCATGCCATAGGTTCACCATAACGGCCCTCTACTGTTCTGGACAAATGGCTGTCCAAACTTTTCTTGGAAAGCTTCAGTGATGGAACACCCACAACGTCTGAAGGCAAATGTTCCAGTAGTTGATTGTTCTCACCATCAGGCAATTTCTTCTTATTTCTAGGTAGGATCTCTCCTTGATAAGTTTCCATCAATTACTTCCTTTTTTATGAAGGCAAAATCAGTAGAAGTCACTACATTATATCACTGAATGATAAGGGCAGTAATGGACCATTGACTACAACTTCAGTTATTGAGTAGATAACATCTATGCTCTTTCATCCCATACTATCTGCCCTTTCATTATAAACTCTACACTCTTCATATGGGCAAAACATCTTAGTTAAAAATATTTTAAGCATGTGCACTTTCATAGTTCAGACACAGGCTCAGAACTATCATGATCAAATCCAACTGCTTCTGCTGACCCGTTTCTAAATATGCTTATGTAAAAATCTTATTAAGGTACAGGGTCCAATCTGAGTCAGTCACCACAGCCAAAGGTTTATTCTTCCAAGCTTTCAAGCATGTGCTAGAGCCCATCCTCAGGGAACCATCCTCAGGAAACGTCACTCTCTCTCCAGAATGTGTGCACAAAACTGTTTTACTTGCTGCATTTATGTGGTTCTTAGTTAGGGTTGTATGTAGCTTTACATTGTTAATTAGGGTATTGGCGGCTGTCTATTAAATTATTAATTGCCATTTTCTTGTGCCTCTTGATAGGCCTATGGTCAATCAGCACTCCTATTGACAGCAAATGTTATAAAAGATATTTTGGAAGATATTTTTTAATTAAAACATGACCATATGTCCAGACCAGATGGACCAATAGTTATACAAATGATTCTGGGATGAATCATGTCAGTCTGGTGGATCCCAGTGTGTCCATACATGCCAGATGCCAATACTGTTCCTGGTTGCCTTCTATGAGTCACTTGAGAGTCTGGATTTTGGAATTTCTTAATTTCTTCCCTGAGAGCCATTCTGAACTGCATCACACTGCATAAAGGCAACTAGCAAGACCTGAGAGATGTAAAACATGCAATCAACAAGGGAGTGACACGAGCAATAGAAATGTTTGATTGTCTGTGGTAAGATCCCTGTAGTCCCTGTAGACCACCAGAAGCCAAATCCTCTTCTCAAGCAGCCACCTCAGTGTTAATGCTCACATCACCTAGTGAGGTGCCAACTGGCATGAACAATTGTTTACTGGCATCCTTATTGGGAAATCCATTGCAAGGCAAACAAGTGAAACAAAAGAGCTGAAAATATCAGGGCAAACTATTATGAAACTGCATAACAAGGCTGATTAATATCCTGTTTTTAATTAATTTGCTTATTTCGTGAGGAAAAGGTTCAGCTAAAAGCCAAGACAGGTGCCTTGGCAGTTTTCTTATATGCCCAGCTGTATAACAAGGACTAGTTATTTCTTAGACAGTTTTTTTGAAGGATTCTTGGTGCTTTCAACCCTGAGCTTGTGCCTTATTTTTTCTCTTCTTTCCTTATTTAATTATGCAATCATTCCTTCCTTCCTTCCTTCCTTCCTTTTTAGAAATCATCCAGCTCATACAGTTGGATGCAACACGCTTGACATACTTTAAATATATATTGTGGATTAGTAAACCTAAGTCAAACCTGTCACTTTTAATGGATGGCTGACCAACCAGTTCTTTGCTGGATTATTGGGAAATAAATCCCAGAGTAAGATTGTTCTAATGTGCCAGAATATACAGACTCTTTAAAAATATCCTAAATAAATGAAAATTAAATTAAATATATTAATTAATCTAAGCTAGTACTTCCTAGTGACAGATATTTTCCAAACAAATTATCTTAGAAACAAAAAGACCACAATGAAGACATGAAGTCAGATTGTTCCTGATGAAATTACTTAAATTTTCTATGAAGACAAAAGGCATTCTCACACACACAATTTTTGCTATGTTCTTCAATTTGTATAGACAGTGTAAACAATTATATATTATATTGTGTATTTTTATTGAAAACAAAATGTGTATTTAAAACAAAATGCTAAAAAAATCTATAAAACAGAGATAATTACTACCATTATAAAATTAATGTTCAATCTTGCATTAAAGGTACCAAATAAAGTATATTACTTTTATGTTATGAAAAAGAAATACAAACTTTTGAGCGTAATGCAAAAGGCTCCAGTATATTATTTATAAATGTAAAAAAGTATAACATATTTAATGTAGAGAGATTCTATCCTTAATAGCAATAGCACTTAGACTATATTACTCCATAGTGCTTTACAGCACTTCTGAGTAGTTTACAAAATCAGCATATTTGCCCCAACAATCTGGGTTCTAATTTTACTGACCTCTGCTAAATGGAAGGTTGAATCAACCTTGAATTGATTAGGATCAAACTCCTGGCAGTGGGCAGAGTTAGCTTGCAATACTGATTTCTAACCACTGCACCACCATGGCTCTTAAGATATAATAGAAATAATGCAAGCAGACTGGGAGGAACTGTAATTTATTTCTTTGAGGAGAAAAAATGCAGTATGAGCCTTCAATTTTTCAGGCTTATTCTATTTTTATTAACTCTCGGATCAGGTTCAGCCTTCTGCACAGGAGTCTGGCACAGATTTTTTTTAAAAAAAATTTCAGGCAATTAAAAAACAAAACATCATCACATGATGCACTTTAAACCCCAATTGATTCAAAGGAGAATTATAAGCATCTTCTTAAAGTGTCCATTGAAATCAAAGAGACTTCTTGAAGCAGAAACTAGTGCTTTTCAAAAGGATTTTAAAGAATTCTTAAATTATTTTGTCCACCATACAGTTCAAAGCTTTACTGGCAGAAATTCAGTTTTAACTTTTTTAGGATGAACTAATGATTGTAGTTAATGGACAACATGTAAAAATTAGTTCATGCCACATATGATAATCATTTCCAAAAGCTAGGTGACAAAGAGAGTGAATCTTGGCATGGAAGCCCAATGTTTTAGTCATAGAATAGATATGTCCCATATTAGTGTTTTAATGTTCTCATATATGAATTTCTAAATCCCCAAAACTCTGCATAGAACAGAGAGGACTCGGTTTAAGGTTATCTTATCAACAATACTTGATGGGAATATATATATCACCTAATGTATTCTAAGCAGCATAGTTCAGATAATGTTCTTACAATGAAGAGTTACTATAAGTAATGGATTGTGATATATTATTCATAACTGAAAATGTTGGATTTAATGCACTGTTAATGATATCAACTTATTATATTGGAACAAAAAAGGAAAAGAATACCACATCAAAGAAATTCTCAAGGCAACTGCATTATATGAAAGAACCATCCTCAAGAGCTTCAGAACTAATAAAAAAAATTGCAAAGTGCTCAGAAGTGTTAATTGCTTTTTAGTACATCTTATAGAACATTGGTACAATAGACTATCCAATTGTAAGGAACAATAATTAGTCTCTTTTAAAAGGTTATTGCTGAGATCTTGCCAGCTCCCCCAAAATGTATTTAAAATGCTTCCATGATTATTATTCATATATTATCTACCCTGAAACATTTCAACATTATGGATCAGCTTCTGCAGGTTTGCAGTTCTATACTCACATATCTGGGAGAAAGCATCACTCAGAACAGTGGTACTTACTTCTGATGAATGATGTGATAAAAAGCAATAAGATATCTAATTACAAATAAAGGGGATTTGATGAACATAATCTCTATCATTTCCAGGACTATAAAAAAAATGAGACAGGTTACCAACTGTTCAGATTTTTGACAATTCTCATTGATTGAAGTCTAAGTATGCAAGTGCAAATCCAAAAGTTATACTTCAACTTAATTTCACTATTCTGTTGAACAACATCAACACAGAAATTCAAGCCCTTAATTTGTGATTTCAACTATATATCACTCACCAAATATAAAATATTCTTTACTTTAACTATGAGGACCTAGTGTGGCATGTTTATATCGGTTAGAATTGTATTTAACCATGAATTTTGTTGTTCTGAAGCTTCACAATTTCCATATGATTTTATATATAAGGATAAGGAAAAAAATTGATGTGCTAAAAGAGGACATGAAGTCAATTAGGGTGAGAGTAGAGGATGCCTAGGATAGAGTTAGGTGGAAAAAGATGATTCGCTGAGGCGACCCCTAACGGGAACAGCCAGAAGAAGAAGATAAGGAAAACATTTGTTCAATTTGCATTTTAATGCAAATGTGGTTAATATTGAGTTTTCAAACTGGGAAGGGAAATAAAATTATTCTTCAGCCTTCTGGAAGCAACAAAAAAGAATGCATGACCTCATTTTATATTTTGTTCTAAGAAAACATTTCAGAGGTTTTTGTTTAAAACAACATTTTGACTAATATTGATGTGTTTTTGGGAATTGTTTTACTGGTCATGCCTTAGAGAAACAGTTGGGTTTTAATTTTTTGATTTTACATTTTGCATAGATTGGCACATACACCAGCTTGGGAGGAAATAACTGTGGAGTGTAAAGAGAATGGCCTTGACAGAGAGAAGCAAGTTCTGTTACCAAGGCTACAAACAGATAAATATGGCTTAAGCCCAAATGAAGATATTTTACGAAAACACATAAGGCAAGCATCTCTCTAAGGCAGGGGTGTCAAACTCATGGCCCCGGGTCAGATGTATCACACTCTGGCCACGGCACCCTCAGATCAGCAAAGGGGGAAAAAGTTGTGATATGTCACATGATGACAATGTGACATCACAAGTTTGATATTCATGTTCTAAGGTAAGAGGATAAACACATTCAGGCTTGAAAAATTATGTTAATGAAGTTTTAATATATTCAACATCTTTTTCTTGAAATGGTGATGATAATTGATAATGATGATATTATTAAAAACAATGTTCCAATGAATCATTGCTATAATAATTTATTCAAACTGAATCAATAAAATGAGTACCTTCTATGGTGAATCATAGTTACCAGCCAAATCTTGCATCCTGGCTGAAATTTTTACTCAGCAACTACAACTTCCTCATCCTGTTAATTAGTGCACTTGCTACTATTCAGACATACTTCAATGGAGCTGCCATTAAACTAATCAGATGCTGCTGCTTTCATTTCCCAAACTTGTAGTCTACAGGCCTTCAGTGGCCTACAGTGATACTGGTATCTCTCAGCTGCTAAGGGTTTTCTGAAAAGAAAGCAACATTGTTCCATATGCTTGTCTGTAGATATAATAAGTAACATATAAGAAAACTAGAATGAGAGTCTGATGGAAACTATGAGGAAGGAAAAAGGAGTGTGCCAGTTTGTGGCACCCCACAGTAATTAAAAAAAAATACTTCACTTACTATGCACACAGTAGGAGAATGCCTAGTAAGATTAGGAAAGTATTTTACTAATCTTGTCAGGAACTACAGAATTTAGGCTGAAAAGAAATAGCTGCCCTTTTGTCAGTTCTCTAAAGTAGGCCAGGTTCGGAAAAGATACCATATGGATTTCAGGAAAGGTACTTTATTGTAGGACACAGGAACAAAATCTTGAAAGCATGTTGAATTTTTTCTTTATCCCATCTTACACCAAACAGAATCAAGGCAATATTGTTTTGAGGTTTTTTTCTCTCACACAATTTCAATTTCCCCAGGATTGAGTTGTGATATTTCTTCCTTAACAGTTCATCCATTTCTTCATCATGTAAGGAATTGCCACATTTGTTTATACCTCCCATTCCTACTTGATGATGCTGCCACGATCAGGACCAAAATCAAAGACAATGGCACTTCAGTACAGAGGACTGAACCAAATTCTGGTGTTAATAAGGAACACTGCCACTGTGGTGAAAGTGAAATAAGGCAAAACTAATATTGTTTCATAGTTACTATATTCATATTCAGTGCTATACAATGACATTATTCCTTTCCTTTCAATTTTGACCAAACCAAAAATTTTGTATCAATATGCAAAAAGATTTCAAAGATGCAGCTTTAGACTAATGAATTAATTCTCATATGACAAGTGCATAAATAAAGGCAACACAACAAATACAAAAATAGGATTCTTTGAAATAATGGAATATGTGTTGTCTCATAGGTGCTTTTTTCAAAAGGCTGGATTATGTGGTTTTTTTTTGGAGGGGGGGGGAAGGCAGGGTTGAAGAAGAAGATATTTCACTTCTTATCCAAGAAGCTTCATTAAGTGTGTTATATTTAGTAGCCTGCCCACCCTACCCCAATGTGTATAAGGTTTAGATTGAAAATATTCAAGACTAACCTTCATGGATCTATATGTTTTTCACACTATCCTAAACATGGATAGATTTCACTGCATGAGCTCTGTAAGCAAATACATCTAGAAGTATTAACACCACAATACTAATAAATGAGATACAGCTACTTCTCTACTCAAAAATTGACTGAACTCATGGGTAGCCTGTCTGAAGAGAACATGTTTAATGTAACCAAGATGGAATGAAGTGGAGTACTTCATTTTGAAGTGAGGCACCACTTGCTTCATTGTTTAAGTGCAACATTCATTAATTGCCTAAATAAAACCTGAAGCAACAAAACCTAAGCCTTAACTTATTCATAAACTAAGAGTAGCAGAATGGAAACATTACTAAGATCCATAAACAAAGAAGAAAAATGGGGATATTTTATAAAAGTAATGAACTGGAAATGCTATGAGGATTGTGGAGATTATGGGGAGAAACAAAACTTACTTAAGGAATTAAACATGACATTGATTTTATGTTATGTCAACAGGAAGTCTTTTCTTGTGAGTGTGGAAGTGCAGTTTCTGGTTGGAGAGCAGCTAATCATTGATTGCAGTTCAATAAATGCAAAACTTAGTTTTTATAAATGTACTCTTAAAAAGATAGCATTATTTATACTAAATTATATCTCATTATAAGAAGAAACCTACTGTCTCTTTATCAGCATCTAGTGTAAAATCCAGTTAAATTTTTCTTCTTGATTTTAATCTGAATACTTTTCTAGCTCTATGGTAGTGTCAGAGCCCCATCAAAATAAGCCACTTTAGATGGAGCATCAGAATCCAACTTTCTCCACTGCCTGTTCAATCATTTGTATGATTATCATAATAATAAAAAAAACCTTGTCTCTTGCAATGTGTCTCAAACATTGTGTTGCTTTTCTATTTACACAACAGTAGAAAAATGAAACATAATATTGCTTATCAAATCAAATCAAATTTTATTCATCACATGCACAGTTATACATGGTACGAAAGGCAGTGAAATGTGTATGCGTCTGCTCGCAACCATAGATAGTAGGGCAAGAGAGTAGTATAGACAGGGAGAGAGACTAAGTTAGGGAGTGACTGAGAGAGGTAGATTATGGGAATACTTTATAGTCCTGGGTTGTTATGGTTTGGTTTAGGGTCCGTATTGCCTGTGAGAAGTAGCTTCTCCTTAGTCTCTCTGTGTTGGCTTTCAGGGAGCGGAGGTGCTTTCCTGACTGCATTCTGGTGAACAGTCTGTTGTTGGGGTGGCTGGGGCCCTTCATTATTTTCCTGGCTGTAGTTTGGCATCGTCTGTTGTAGATGGAGTGCAGTTCAGGAAGCTTGGTGTGGATGATGCTCTCATCTGTGCACACCACCCTCTGTAGAGCTTGCCTTTCATCACAGTATCGATGTGTTGGGCCCATGTTAGGTTCTGTGAGATGTGGATGCCTAGATATTTGAAGCAGTCCACTCTCTCCACTAGGCTTTTGTTGATGATGGGAGTCTGGTATGTCCTTTTCTTCTTTGTGCTGTAGTCCACTATCAGCTCCTTTGTCTTGCTGGCATTGAGTAGGAGGTTGTTTTTCTAGCACCTGCTCTCCAGGTTCCTAATCTCATCTAGATAGGCCATCTCACTGTTGTCAGAGATCAGGCCTACCACAGATTCTTGAATCTGTCAATACATATTAATCTATTCCAAGAGTCAGATCTGGAAATCTTCTACCATCTCCTGAAATTTGTATTAGATGTGTATATATTATCTGGCATAAAGGATTGGTTGGTTAGTCTTTTAAGTAAAAACATTCCTTTTATTCTAGAACCTGGGTAGGCAACTTGGCATTTTGCAGGTTTTCAAAATCTGTTCCAGGAAAGCAGTATATACATCAGTGGTGAAATGCAGCCTGGTCGCACCATTTCTACTGAACCAGTAGCGGTGATTAAGTTTGGGCCCTACCCACCACCCCTGCTCTTTTCTGTCTTTTATCCCCTTCTTTTTTACTCACCTGAATTGCACAGAACAGCCTTCCCAATCACTCAGGCAGCCTCCGGTAAGAAAATACAAGCAGTTTAGAAGCAGCACAGCAGCACGTTGGTGTGCGCGCAATGAACCAATAGCAAAACCTGTTGGATTCCACCACTGATATACATGCTGAGTTGATTGGAGCTGTAGTCCAAAATAACTGGAAACATTAGACTGCTTACTCATTTTAGAATCTTCTTCTTCTTCTTCTTCTTCTTTCTCCTTCTCCTTCTCCTCCTCTTAAATAAAATAATGTTGCTTTCAGGAACTTTAATACTTTAATTCATAAATTGATTTTTTTTCAACAATAATTTGAATTACTTCAACCCTGTTCAAAAATTCACCTGAATATAATCTTGTACAACATTTTATGCTAAAAAAAAGATTACTTGATTAAAGTTCTTTTGAGCCAAGAACTCAGACAAAATATTGAGTTAATATAAAAGCAGACTGGTAATTAAATTCCAGTTTACACATTAGTCCAGGAAGTGAAAGTCAGGTCAAATACAAGTCACTGTTATATCAAAATTCATAATGACTAAATACCTCAAGAATCTTTACGCGAAATACCTCGTCTTTTCCCTTAAGCCACATTAAATTCAAAATGAAGTTTACATTCCTGTGACCTGTACTTCAAATTATCTTCTGAGACCTGCTTTTCTTCTCATGCCAACAAAAGTACCTAAAACATCTTTCTCCTTCTTTTAGCTATAATTGTCACAAATATTGTAAACATCTACAGAGATTCTCAGTCATCCAGATCATGGTTGTCCCAAAGGTGCTTTTTCAAGCGGCAACTGGCCTATCTGGTTTTTCTTTGAAGATGTTTTGCTTCTCATCCAAGAAGCTTCTTCGGCTCTGACTGGATGGTGGGAAATGGAAGGATTTATATTCCTTGCAAAAGCTGGTCATTTGCATTCCTTTAAAGAGTTGTTGAGGCCACTTGGAGGTTTATCTGTGTCCTCAGAGTCACTAGAGTAATAGAAATGTGTGTGAAGCCTTCTTGGAAATGCTGAAAGAACTGTGTTGTAGACTGGAGATAGATGAAGTTGTATCCCTTAATTTTGACCTAGATAGCCTCTTTAACCCCGCTCTTTCAAACCAGCAGTCCTCTCTGTCCAAAATGTGGACTTTGCTATCTTCAAAAGAGTGGTCTTTGTCTTTTAAATGCATATAGACTGCTGAATTTTGTCCCAATGGATTTGTTCTACTATGCTGTAAAGAAGGCATGACAAACTCAGAGTTCCCCGAGGGCCATATTGTCACACTTGAGTTATGATGAGAGCCTCACTCTCTTCAATTGGGCCGCAGTGGCTGGGCTTGCCCTTGGCAGCTCGGAGGGTGACCCATCCTGCTCTTGGGACAGTGGGACAGCAGCGCGGGTCAGGTTACAAGCACCGACCTTGCCCAACTGGCTCTTCTGACTAGGCTAAGGATTTGCTGTTGCTCCAGGGGAGAGGCGTTTCTCTTGCAACTTGCCTGGGGAGCCTCAGAAGCTTTTTTGCTTATTTGTTACATGTCTAGACTGCCTTTTCAACAGTGAACTCAGGACAGCATGTAGGGTTCACCTTCCTGTTTACTCCCTTACTTAATTTTATTTATTGATTTAAAATATTTTACCCTGCTCAAGAAGGATCCAAGGTGGCGTGTAAAACATCGTCTGTGCAGGCCGCAGGTACACTTGCAATGGGCCGCATGCAGCCCCTGGGCATGTTTGACATGCCTGATTTTCAGTAGCAGTAGCTAGTACTTGGCTCCAATATTAACCATATCTTGTCATCCAAGGGGTGTCTTCATCTTCTGCCAGGGAGTGTTCAAGCTTCCACCTTTGAAGACAAAATGGAGTTAGCTTAATTAATTAATTCTCTCCCATGCATGACCCCATGTAGTATGTTTATTTATTGTCCATATCCCGAAATAATTAGGATTGGTTTGGAAAAAAATCGGTCAGGAAAAGTTGTAGAGAATACAGGTAATCCTCAACTTAACGATCACAATTGAGCCCAAAATTCCATTTGCTAAGCGAGGCAGTTGTTAAGTGAGTTTTGCCCCATTTTATGCCCTTTTTTGCCACTGTAATTAAGTGAATCCCCACAGTTGTTAAATTAGTAACACGGTTGTTAAGTGAATCTGGCTTCCCCCATTGACTTTGCTGGTCAGAAGTTCGCAAAAGAGGATCGTGTGAGCTTGGGACATGGCAGCCATCATAAATACAAACCAGGTGCCAAGCTTCCAAATTTTGATCACGTGATAAGGATGCTGGCAAGGTGCCATATTTATCAGTGCCATTGTAACTAACAGACACTAAAGACATTGTTGTAAGTCAAGGACTATTTGTAAGGAGCAGGTAGGAAAGAGTTAAGCATTTCCCACCCATCACTTTTTCCTAAATCTTCCCCCTTCTTCCATTTCCTCTCTAAACGGAAACACAAGATTGAGGAGTCTTGCTTGAACTTCCCTTTGTTTTAAAATGAGGATGTGATTTAAATTCAAATTCAAATTCAAATTCAAATTTTATTGGTCACATGCACAGTCATACATGGTACAATATGCAGTGAAATGCT
>JAEANM010014342.1:0-14037 GCA_017656035.1 Myanophis thanlyinensis
ATACATACATACATACATACATACATACATATTTGTATTTATTAAATGGATATGATAAGAAGATATGCAGAGAGCAAGTTTGGTGATTGAAGCAACAGGCTACAAACCAGGAGAGCATAAGTTCTAGTTTTGCCTTGGGTATAAAATCAGGTGGTTGATCCTGGGTCTGTCCCTCTCTCTTAGCCAATGAGAGAAACAGACAATGAGAAGTCATTTTTGAAATCTTGTCAAGAAAATTTCAGGGCTTGTCATCAACACTAACAAGGAGAGAGAGAGAGAGAGAGAGAGAGAGAGATGGACCTCTACTTGTAAAAGTAACCTTTTACAAGTACTTCCTTGTTACCATTTGATAAGCTTAAACATACAGAAAGAGAGGAACATTAGTCTGCTGCACAAAATAAAAGCTGTCCCTCCACACATAAGGAGCATAACTGATTTGGTCTTATATTCATTACAAAGCAATCTTGATTTTCTAACTCTCCATCCACCTGGGATGTAACGGACAAAACATTATTTTGCATTTCATTTTCAAATAATGGACAAAGGATATTAATTCCAAAGCAGCTTGGACATTTGATGTAATTTGCTTAATTTAGCACATTAGCATAATTTTCAGAGTGATGTTTTTAGGTCGTTGGAATTACTTGATGTTTTTTCATGAGGCAAATGATAGCAGTTGCTGCAAACGATGTAAAAATAGCAATCATGTAATTACACAAATGACATAAATTACACCAATGATCTTAAATTGGATTTAATAGACACCCCACCTCTAATGACCTGTTAAACTGAGGTACTACTGTACAGCTAAAATCAGCCAAGAATCTACACTTTCCAGGAGACATCTTCTAGAAGAAAACTAGCAAATTATATATTTTTGTATGTAAATACAACATATTTATGCCACTTCTTTATAGGATATTAACTATTGTGCATGTATGCATGATTGAAATACTGACAGATATTTCTACTTCTACATTTCTGTAGTTCCTTAGTTACTTCAAAAAAGAATAATTATATGGTAAGGTTAATGTAATCCTGCCTGTGGCAGGAAAAGAATAATGTCATGTATATGACCCATTTTTTAAAATTCAAAATGTTCTGAAAACATAACATAACTTCATATCTTTTCATGAGGAAAGATTTTTTTCTTTCTGAAGCTCCTTCCATCACAAATCTCTTCAGAAGAAATCAAGGAATGGTCGATTACTTCAATTAATATTAACTCTTTTCCAAACCATTGCCCTTTTGAATTGATCTTTGGGTGGTCTACTGGAGACCACACTCCCAAGAATGGATATGGCTAGGACCAAAACTTAATTGTATTGTTATTTCACTTTAAATTAATCTAACAAATTAACTACACCTGATTGAAACCCACATATTTAAAATATTCCCATTCTATCATGTTAAACTTTACACTTCAGCTTTAACTTTTGAGGGACTTTGAGAGAGCCCTCAAAAGTGGCTCCTGCAGATTTCCTGCCATGCCTGGTTCTGCATCCTTACTTTTATGGCACATATTTTTGTGCTATATTCCTTGTGAACACAAAGAAATGATTGACTTGGGATGGTTCTCTACCAGTCAAATGACTAATCAATAAAGACTACCCTGGGATACGTGCTACAGGGATTTGATTTCTCCATTTTGATCCACATACCTTTTCCAATAAACTTGAGTGTTGATCATTTATTAGACAAACCCTACCTTAGCTAAGGCTCTTTTTTAAGTAACTGAAAAGTCAGCTTCATAGGAACTAGAAAATGGGACCACAAAAAGTAACTAGGGATTGAACCACTTCAGAGCTGTTGGACTTGGCTCACCATCAGCCAATGTAAAAGGAAACATGCTCCTCATCCAGTGGGTGGGTTCCATCTTTCTTCAGCTAAGACCTAGTGTGGTATAGAGGTTTCAGCCTAGGACTAAGAAAACCCAATTTCCTTCAGTCATTTAAACTTCCCTTGGTCGGTCACACCCCTTTAGTAAAATATACTCCACAGACTTATTGTGAGGATAAAAGAAAAGAATGTGCTCCATTAGCTTGTGGATAACAGGATGCAAATACATAGTTTAAAAATGATCAACAATCTGGAACTCTATGAATGTGAGCTTGAAAAGAGCTAAGGTCAGCTCCCTATGCTGGGTTGTGACATTTATTCTTCTTACAGGTAATGTTGGAAGATGAATATAATACTTTTATGCAAAATTGTGTGTGTGAGAGAGAGAGATGAAAGTCAACATAGTGACCAAGACTGTGTAAGCAAAACTTCCCCACCTTTTTTAAAAATAGGAATTGCATGTATGGTACATGTAAATAAAGGGTGGGATATCAACTCTATGTTTGCTTGCTGTAATTAATACTTTTTTTCCTTATTCTTTTAACCAGTAAAACAGTAAACAGTATATTTCTGGGCAATATATGGTAATATTTATTAGTCATCAACATAATCATCATCATCATCATCATCATGATCATCATAGCCATAGCCTATCCACTGCAGGATGAAGACCTCTTGGTAAGCTTCCAATACAGTCTTGAGCTTTCTTTTGGGCCTGCAAAAGCTTTTTAATGTTGTCAATCCATCTATTTTGTGGATGCTTTTTATCAGGTGGGTCTATTCTATGACTACCTTGATCCACCTGCCATCAGCTCTTCTTGCTATGTGTCCAGCCCATTTCCTTTTCAATTCTTTTATTCTCTTGTAATAGTACATGTTATTAAAAATAATGCTTTTCTGATCTATGATTTCTCACATCTTCTTGTCTTTCCCTAACACTGAATGTTACCAGCAAACTGGACACTAGGGCAAAAATTAGATCTGGTTTCATTTTAGTTGCATTTACACCTAGTTAAGAGCATGTTCATCTTGTATTTATTTTTCCTTTTCTAGCCTGTAAAAATATTGGAGATGTTCTAGGAACAAAAATCTAATGATATGCTGCTTTGTAATAAAGTTTTGATTTGAAGATTTTAATGAGATAGAATTCTGACCATAGGAGTGAAAATGAATCCCATCCAATATTCCTGGATTTCAGGAATACTGCACCAAAAGGAACATATAGAAGAAATAGACTAGAAGCATTGACAAGAATTAGGGAAAAGTTCAAAAGATTCTTTAATCTGAGAAGGCATGCTTTGGAATTACTAAGTGAGCTGTGGTTACTAGAAAGTATAGTTAACTCTGCCTATTAAATGCTCAGCTTAGCTTTCAACATGAAAGTAAAAGGATAGTTATATATTTAGTTCATATTCCAACTTTTATGTTGTTTACTCAAGAAGCACTATAAATTGTAGCTATAGGCATGGGAGAAAAATCCTCACAAGTAGTGTAATTTAGGCTTATAGTCCTTTAATGCCTCACTAAAATTGGGATCAAGAGGATAAAGTTATAGTGGAGTTTTAACAGTAAAAATTTTAATTTTTTTACCTTATACTGGCTCTAATATTAACTGTTTAAGTGATGTCACTTTTGTATCTACCTTATATAAGCCTTTATTTTTTATTTATAATTAGTTTGATAATCAGTATAGAATGGCTTGGAATTAGGCAGCATATAAATTTAAACAACTATTTTATCAAAAAGAAAAAGAATCCAGTAAAATACATAGAAAAATATTCCTTCCTTGGAAGGAATAGAAATAAAATTGACTTGAATGAGGCAGGATGCACTGGGCATCAGTATGTGAATGGCTGCTAAACAGATGACATTTTGGAAATGGAAATGATGAAAACTGTAGCCACAGTACAAGGTAACATTTTCTTCCTTTGACTATCCAAGAATTTTAAACAAGAGACTTGCATTTGTATTTTATCTCTTTGCTTTGTGGCTTGATTCAGAAAAAGTGGAATAAATTGTTTATTTCTATTTTTGCAGTCTTGTTGGAAATTCTTTTTAGATTGAGGTCTTATTGTGGGGATCTCATGGATTGTCTATAGGCAAGAAAAAAGAGAAAGTGGGTTGACCAAAGCAGAAAGAAACCATGTCCACAGAAGGTTATACATTAATTGTAAACAGCTTTTTTACTTTTTTCCATTTTCTCCAAGTCTTAAATCAGATGTATATTATACTTTGATATCAAAAATGAAAGATACTTTAGAACCAGGCTGGGAGAGCATCAAAAGTCCTGAGGACAATATAGCACACTAGATTCTTATGCCATGTCCCATGTTCTATATTTGTATTGTATTTATATTATTTGTTTTATTAAGTATAACTTTTCATATAATTGTATTATGAAACTCATGTTTAATTCACTGTCTGATTGCTGAATAATTATTATGGTTATCAAGGCAGGCAAAAAATATTAATCTTACCTAGTTTTGAACCTGGAATGTTAGACTGAATTTCAGAATTAATGATTAAGATCATTCATGGATCACTTCCACCAGGCAATGAACTGAACACTTCAGTCAATATAAGTCTTCATCTATATGTTTTGGAACACAATTCTTAATTATTTAAATTAATCTGCCACCCAATCTTTCATTTATTCTTTAATTTGTGGGAAGACATAAAAATATTGTTGAGGTGCAATTTGAGAATGGACTAGGGTAGCTTTCCTGCCTTCAAAGAAGGGAGAGAAAATCAGGTCTGTGCACAGCTGGCTGCCGCTTCTAACTTGTGGAAGTCTTGAGAGGCAAAAGTATTAAGTAGGCAGTGAAGTTCAGTCAGCTCAGCATCAGCTTCTAAAATTGCTATGTATGTCTTCACCTTCTGATTCATAGCTGGCTACTTCATCCTGCTGAGACAGAAAATAGACCTCCAGTGAGCCTCCTCAGCTAACCATACCACACTGAAGCTTGTTCTGGATGCCACTTAGAGATACAGAATGGACAGTGTCAATTATTTATTCTGTTCCTTCATTGTTTGACGGTTGCTAAAATTCTATTTAACTGGGTAATTTTGGCCAACCCATACAGTAGGGCAGCTGACAAGGAAAGCAGGAGATCTTCATTTTTGTGCTGTTGTTCTGTGTTGTAGAACTGGTATTTTTCCTTGGTAATGGGCATTCACAGCAGGGCACCATTTTTGACTGGATGAATGGCTCAGCTTCCCACAGTGTCTCAAACCAGAAACTTTCACTGCCTGGAAATTATGCCATGGCTGATTGTATACCCTCTAACAACACAATGTTTAACCTGGGTCTCTTTTTTGCTAAGACCAATGGCTATCCATTTTGTTTTGTCATAAAAAGGGGCTAGTGAGTTAGCTCAGTTCAGTCCAGTAATAGCAAAAGAATAAACTGAACATCTGAAATAAGGAAAGTTGCTTCCATATAATTCATTGTTATAGCCAAAGATCAAATGTAAAAAAAATACAGGTTCACAGAACAGCAGTATTCTATTGCTCAGTGTGTTGAAGTTACTTGTTCACCTTCGCCCAAAATAATATTAAGATGTCCATACTAGTAACTGCTATTAGTTTTATGGCATTGTTATTTTAAACATAACATAAAATTTGACAATATTTGTGGTTTCCTAAGGTAGGTATCACACTTTTGGGGTTATGGTCAAAGTAGAACTATAGATTTTGAATTATGAGACTACGGCTGTTTGCTCATCAAATGCCTTGGGTTTTTTTTTAAAATGATTGCACTGGGAGCCTAATATTTCTTTCTCTCAAATGATTGTGTCCCTCTTTTGTGTGTGGGTTTGTAATTCCAAATTAAACTGCAACCAGGTTGCATCTTCAGAATATTTGCACTTACTTTTAGATCTTTACCTTTTGAAATCAAAGGCATTCCTAATCTGCTAGATTCTAGAAGGTGGTGCTTTGTTTATGCTGAAATTCTGTCTTTCTCTTAAGGAGATCTTAAATTAAAAAGAAAATCTGGAATTGCAAGGTCATATATTTTATAATGCTCAACTGATGGAAAGATCTAAATTTGAGAACTATGACTTTAAAATGATAAAGATTGAAGTTAGTGTACAAATGTGTACAAATGATGACCATATAATTGCTAAGGTATATATACTTTTATTGAAAACGGAAACAGAGGATGAACAAGTTAAAACCTGTATGATAAGATGAGCAAAATATTTTGGATATAAGTTCCATTGGACCAGTAAGAGAATATGAAAAAAAAAGGGTTGAAATTCTTATTGAATTATAACCTTAAAGAGAATTTTAATAAAATGATATATTGCTGGTATCTGATACCAGATACATTATCCAAAATATATAATGGAATTTCAAATGTTTGTTGGAAATGTAATCCTTTTGAAGGTACTTTTTCATCTTTGATGAAATACAATAAAGTAAGAAAATATTAGGACCAGATATATATTTTGATCATAAGATTTTAAAGATAAATTTACAAAGGAAACAGATGCTATTGGAAGAGGCAGTTAATGAACAAACAGATTGAAATATCTCATGTAACTTTGTTTTATATATAACAGTGGTGAGACACTTATATGCACAATAGTGAAAGGACTTACAAATACACACATTAGTACAATGTTAGAATGCCAGTACAAAATATTGATGATTGTTTAGACTGCCACTTCTCTTCAGCGATAAACGTATAATCATTATGAGTTGGTATTTTTAAGGGAGTTATTGATAGCTTTGAATTAGTCTACTACTCAAAATGCATATATTAATACAGTGATGTATTCATTTTGTATTGTACCCTAATATAGATAAAAACCTAGTAATCAAATAGTCTTTTCATTGCCCAAGGAGATAACCTAGGCACTTTACTTCAAATATACTTCAAATATACTTAAAAATACTTCAAATATACCTAATAAGTGAGTTGTACTCGTATTGAGCATTCCAGGATGCTTCACACAGCCTGACAATGGGGCAGCACAGAAGGAAATGTGGGGTGGAGGAAGAGAAAGGGAAGAGTCACAACGGTCCTTTCAACTGTCTTTATACACTAAATCTACTTTCTGCCATTTCCCCTTGAGATACCTGGACAGCAAGTGAAGTGACAGGCAGGTCACAGAAGGAGCTTACAAAACGTTGAGTTGCTTAATGCAGAAGAATGGTTTATCATTTGAACAGTAAAATGTTCAATTTTATGGCATTATGAGCAAATGGTTTATTACATGGCTAAACACATCAATGGTTCTCGGAGAACCCCCAGAATATTTCAGCTCAACTCTTTGCATTTGCTTATAATCATCCCCCAGCTGGCCACCTATTGCAATTCCAAAATAATCTGACCTAATCCACAATGTCCTAGAATAATATGACTGGAATATCCTTGTTTGCAACTTCCCAGGTGTTTTAACTCAGATAAAACCTGTATCTAAATATGCTCTATAGATACATTAAAAGTGAAATACTGTAGGTAGGAATACTGAAAATAAAATTGTTTGGACTGTACTTTGAACAGCAAAAAAGATTTAGAAAAAAGTTGCCCTTTAGATTCAGCCCTTTTGTGGGAATTTTTATTTATTTTTTGCTTTAATACTGATTACTATATATAAGATTACAACACTTATTAAGGATTGTAAATTTGGTAATTATGTAACTAGTACATACGTTAAAGAAATATGATTTTTAAAATAAAAAACATGGTAAACAAGGCAGGCATGCTAAGTATGATTTCTGGAATTTCTTCTATGCAATTTACTAGCAGTAACTATACATTTGATCACACATGTGCACCAGGAAACATAGGGCAGATTGCTGCCTACATTCCAATCTGAGGTCACATGATTGAGAAGGAAGAAAAAATGGCTTAGAATGGAATAGTCACCGATGTTCTGAACAACTCGAACTGCTTCATCCATGAGAAAGTCTTAGTGATTCATCCCCTTTCCAGTATTAAATTGGGTCTCTAAACCAGTTTTCCATTTTTCTTTTCTTTCTCCCTTGCAAATTTAGTCTTATAAATAATAAAGTTGCAAGGTACTTTGGAAGTCTTCTATTTCAGCTCCCTTCTCAAGAAGGAAACTGTATACCACTTCAGACAAATGGCTGTCCAATCTCTTCTTAAAAGTCTCCAGTGTTTAAGCACCAACAATTTCTAGAGGCAACTCATTCCATTGATTAATTGTTCTAACTGTAAGGAAATTTCTCTTTAATTTTAAGCTGCATCTCTCCTTGATCAGTTTCTATCCATTGCTTCTTGGCTTTCCTTTAGGTGTTGTAGAAGAATAAGTTGATCTCTCCCTTCATTGTGGAGTCCCCTCAGATATTAGAACACTGCTATCATGGCACCTCTAGTCCCTCTTTTCATTAAATTCAACACACCCAATTCCTGAAACCATTCTTCCTATATTTTAGCCTCCAATCCCCTAATCATTTTTGTTGCTGTTCTCTGATGTTCAGAGTCCTATTCAGTTCAGTTTCTGGACTTAGTGTACTGAAGGGCCAAATTCTGATAAATTTGTCTAGTTTCTTTCCAATTACCATTTGGTTGGTAAGAATAAAAAAGATTATAGAATGTGCAGAAATTCAGTCTAAGGCTCATTATGTAGTCTGAGGATTGCTGGAAATAGATCTGAAAGTGCTTAAAATGTACTTTAGCATTAAGGAATTTTCTAAACGTACTTTTTAATGCAGACATTTTATGTAGACATTTTATGCATGTGGGTATGGGTATGTACACACACACATACACACACATGTACAAACAGAATATCAGAAGTTGTTGCTGGAGGCATGGACTAAATGAGCTTTCACAGACATGGGAAGGTTTATGGGAAGGAACCCCCATGAGACTTGGTGGCACAGTGGTTAGAGTACAGTACTGTGGGCTACTTCTGCTGACTATCGGCTGCCTACAGTTTGGCAGTTCAAATCGCACCAGGCTCATGGTAGACTCAGCCTTCCATCCTTCCACGGTGGGTAAAATGGGGTCCCAAACTGTTGGAGACAATATGCTGACTCTGTAAACCACTTAGAGAGAGCTGTAAAGCACTATAAAGCGGTGTATAAGTCTAAGTGCTATTGCTATGGTAATATCCAATGGCAAAATTACAAATGCAAAGTTCCCTCAAAAACAAAGGACCTCTTGTCCAATGATCCTGAATATTCTGTTCAGTTATTTGCATGCTGTGCTCACCCAGCAAAGCTTGATGTCTGAAAGTCACAGGGATTGATGTAGCAGAAACAAATCAACAGGCTTTTCAGGCTGCCTGCACAAATACTATTAAGCAAATATGTTATTACAAGAATACTCTTTGGATGATGTAGTTAAATCATTATCTTTGTACAAACTGGTGGCACTGGAGATTGGAAAAGAAATCAAACCATCTGTAATAGATACTTCCTGATTTAATGAGCACATTGTTTTAGAGATACATGATCTGAAAATAAATTGGAGATTCTTTTTTTTTTTTTTGAAAGATTGGAGCACAATGGTTTAAATCTGTCCAGTGCTAATGAAAGGAAATAGCAGGGCAATTTGTTTTCAAGCCATTAATCTTGCTAAAGTATCTCTTATGGGAAGTCTATGCATGTTTGCGCTACCCCTCCCTAAGAAATATCAAATGAGAAGAATATAAGGGGAGGTCAAGGAGCAGAAATATATCTATAGCAATGGTAATATTTTATTTTATATTTTCTTCCTCTGAAAGGTCTTACGAGTCAAATAATGTTATAAAAATGGCAGAAAAGTAGCAGCAAGAATCATGAGATTTCTTTGCCCTGGAGTGCTGAAGTTTGGAGGTTTGCATTACAAAGCTATCCCTTATTATGGTTTTTCCTTGTTCCTTGCAATTAGCAATAGTGGGCAATGTAATTTTGTAACTTCTTCAAGAACAAAATTGAGAAGCAGTGTGTTTTTTAATTTAATAAATCAAAATAAAAAATTTCATACATTATGCATTTTCTGATACTTAAATTCTGTATCGATCTTGTCAGAAAGATTTTTTTTTTCAAAAGTGTGCAAGAACATGTAAGCACATTTGCATGTGTATTCCAGCTCATCTTTATGTTGAAAAATGATATTTTACTTAATAACAATAGCACTTTGACTTATATACCACTTCATAATGCTTTATAGCCCTCTCTAAGCAGTTTACAGGGTCAGCATATTGCCATCCTGGGTCCTCATTTATGGACCTCAGAAGGATGGAAGGCTGGGTCAATCTTGATCCAGGGTGAATCGAACTACTGGCAGTTGCAGAATTAGCCTGTAATACTTCATTCTAACCACTGCACCACCATGGCTCTTTATATTCTTCATGATGCTATATATTGATTAAATTGTACATGGCCCAGAACCCTTATGTGAGAGGTGGTTAAAATGTTTGATAACTAAATGTATGTATGTATGTATGTATGTATGTACTGTATGTATGACAGTGCCATCTCTCATCCTCCTCCTTCTCTGTAAAAAAATTTCCTCACAATATCACCATTTTTGCTTCAGAAATTACAAACTCATTTAAGTGAGAGGCAATCGCTCTCAATAGGCAGAATCTGATAATAGTTATTGAAAATGCCAACCGTAGCATTTTGCTTTTACTAAAATGTTTTATTATGTAATGAAAATTTGAGCAGAAAATGAATGCAAATATGTTCTAGATTTGAATTACATGCTGAAAGAGAAAGGGCTATGTTTGTCCATTTGGTATAATTTAGCAACTCTTTCTCAGTGGAGCTTCAAGTTTTAAAAGGAAGTGTCATCTCCCTGCTGCTTTGGTTCGCTATCTCAGACATACTAGACTGCAGAGGTGGGATTCAACCAGTTCATGCCTATTCACTAGAACTGGTTGTTAACTTTCTAAGCAGTTCGGAGAACTGCTGGTTCAACTGGTCATTAGGGAAGATACCTGGTTATTAAATTATTTGAATCCCACCACTGCTAGACTGTTGTAGTAAATTCCAGGAATGTGCAACAAGTTAGTGGCCTATATTTTTGGCTTGTTCTTCCTCTTGTATTTTTTACTTATTTTATAAGACAAATTTGGTTTCTTTAATAACCTGCAAAAATGGAGGAGTTTCCAGAAATATGATAACCGACATTAAAAAAATCCATGCATAATAAAACATTAATGGCTCTTTAGGTAATGGAGCCTTGAGGCCTATCTACAATGCATTACATGTGGCAGTGTTTGAGCCTGTTGTGTAACGTTATGTTCTGTTCGCTATAAAATGGTTGCATTCCTAAGAGATTCAAGTAAAGTTAAATCATTTTATGACAAATATATGACAAATAGTGTGGGATATGCCATGTAATCAACATTGCATAGCATGCTATCATTGTTGAGTGACTTTCATTTTTTGTTTAGTGTAAAGTAGTAGCTGTATGGCTATATTTGTTCTCCCTCTTTTGCCATAGATCAAGTGATAGTAACTTTCTATGGACTTGTAACCTCCCTAGAAATCAGCTCAATCATCTCACAATGATCGGTCTCTGGTCTGGTCGCATTGGCCTAGTAAGTGTAGTTCCACATATCCAGAGTCGAGAACCTTTTCCATGCTGATTCTTATTAGTTTGTGACCTATTTCTATTCAGATAAATTACAGGGAGAAGAAAATCAGATATTTTCAACATTTCCAAAATGTCTGCTCACATAGGAAGAAAAATTATAGAATATCATCTGGACATTTATTTGCAGAAATTCAGGATTCCAACATATTCAGTTGGAATATCTTGCTACCACCAAACATAATTTTTGGCAGGCTGTGTGTTGATATCAGCAGGAAATAAATAGGAAAAACATTAACAAGCATAAAACGTTAGAACATCAGCTAAAGGTGTTTTACAAAGCACAGATGGCTTATGCTATTCAAGTGGATGAAAAATAGTGTGTGTGTGGAGGATGTCTTTTATATGTTTTTGGCATCATCTGTCATTTATCTACTGAGTGTGATAGGAGAAAATTTAGGAATGTTTCCTCCCTATAAAAGGGACTCAGAAATAATTAATTTGGCACATATGTTACATTCATGAAAAATGGATGCAATGGCGGAAAACTGATAATAACAATTCCCAGGTTGAAGAATTAGTGTTGGCCAACTATTGCATAGAGGCATTTCAAAAATTTTCAAGCTATAGTTCTGTACTGATTTTTGAATGACTGATTCAGATTCCAGTCCCATTTTCATTCAAAAAAATAAATAAAAAAAAATCACTGGATGACTTTGGGCTACTCTCCCCTTCCATTCTTTTCATTTTAGAATGATTTCCTATAACCATTCATATTTATACTCTTTTAAAACTAAGAATTATATTTGACAGGTATACAACATTGCCTCTACAAGTTACCTAGAACGTATATTTAATAACCCAAATTTAAATAAAATCCACTATCAGATAAAGGAATCTCCAGTTTTGCTAATGGCATAACTTGAAGAACAAATAAGTATTGATCCACAAACAACTAGTATTGATTAATAGTTTGCATATCAGCACCACAATTGTAACAAGCGGAATCTCCACTGATACAGAGCAAAGGTATTTTTTCCAGTATCACCAATTAATTCTGTTCAATATTATCCCGACAGGGTGAAGCAGATCAAATCAGATGGTTTGGTAGAGGAATCACTAATAGTCAGGCCATAAGATGGTACCTTGGACCATTCCTCTCCCCAGGCATTCTCAGAGTTAAATTGGGTAGATATTAAATGTGAATAGATGTTTTCCATTCAATCTATTTAAACAATGACAATAAAACATGCAGGTAATGTTAATGTTGCTATCACACAATTCACACTAGAGGAAAAAGCCCTCTTTAAACCCTTTCGGTCACAATAAAGCGAAACAACCACTCTCATAAAGCAAGATAATTGAGCTCATAAAACACCATCTGTGATACCATTTTTATTTTTTTATTTTTTTTTAAAGTGGAGATATACCAACATGAGGTAAAGCATCAACACATCTCAAACCAGTAGCTAGTAAGCCAATGAATCTTGATATTTGTCAGACTTCAAGAGAAACATAATTTGTCAGAAGTTGAATCCTCAAATACTTTCAGCAAAGTAATACTCTACTGTTAGAATGTATCTAAAGTTTATATATTTTACTGTTATTTTCTAAAAGTACTCCAGCCCCAAGAATTTAACACGGATTGTGGCCAAGTCTTGTCTAATCTGATTCACAGAGTTGGTTCAGTCTACTCTGCAGGATTACTGTGTTGGAGTTATCTTTAAAATCTTACACTATTGGTACATTTTGATATTAGATAGGTTTCAGAATATGCTAGAACAGTCCTAGTGATTTTGTTTAGTGTCCATGATGGGTGGAGCAGGGGAGGAGTGTCAAAAAAGGTCAGGATGATGTTTGAAGGAGTTATAGCATGCTGTTTGTACATGCACTTATGCATGTTAGGTAGAACTTTGCAATGCCACTTTGCAAGTTTAATCAATTAATCTTGATTAATTTTTTTTTGTCCTGAGAGGTTGGGTATTGCTTAGACTTATTTATTAATCACCCACATTCCGTACTGCATAGGAAAAGACAATGGGAAATCAGTCATGTATTTTATCAAGAAATTACACTGATAGACAATTTAAAAAAAAAGATTGATGATACAGTCCTGAATGAAGACCCCTCAGATCAGATGGCTACCTAACCTGTGTTATTGAGCACTTGAATTCTAGTAAAGGAGAATCAAAGATCTTTGAGAATATTAATGTGGCTAGATTAAAGCCTTTGGAATATTTAATGCTGATGTTGCCATACAGGAAAAGAAGGACGTACCTGGACTTAAAAAAAAAAAACCTGGATGAAAACTAGATGGCAGCAGAGATGAAGAAAACTTTAATTCTTTGCTGACATCTAATGGCCACCCATAGTGTTGCAACCCAAGTAACACAGGGCTAATTTTATTGTTTTCTTGGCAATACTGTACTTTTCTTCTTATCTCTAACACTCCTATGTTAGAAATCGTTGCATTCTGGATATTTATTTTTCCTCCCCGCTCTCCAAACATCTAAAACATTTATTTATATAACAGGTAAGTTTTCATTAAAGAATAACATTTTTGCTGAAAAGAACTCTCTTAATTTCTTTCCTCAGGGCTTCCGGTTTGGCTTCTTTGCTGGCAGGTCAGAATCCGCGATCGTCCGTGGTTTCGATCTGTGCTCTCTTGCTGGAACTCCTTGACCCTCCCCGTAGAG
>JAEANM010014343.1:0-14035 GCA_017656035.1 Myanophis thanlyinensis
GTTTCATGCATTGTTGTGGGGGAGGGTTGGGTTTCTGTCATTTCTCTAGTCTGTGGAATTTGCTGGTGTGTCTGTCTTGTGGGAGGTTTTTGTTTCAGCTCTCCAGAAGGCTAGTTGTTTGGATTTGTCCCAGAGAGCTGAGTGGATTTTGAAGAAACACATAAACCTTGCTTGGTGTGAACTGCTGAAGGGGAGATGAGGTCACCTGAAGTAGAAGGCACCAGCCTGAAGATGGCGAGTGGGATCTCACCAAAACGTTGCAAAAAGACTCTGAAACTTACATGGGAGAAGACCCGAAAAGACCTAGACCTGCATACCTACACCCGTGAAAATCTACGAAAACTTATATATATATAATTATAATTATTATAGAGCCAGTTTGGTCTAGTAGCTAAGGCACCAGGCTACAAAACAAAAAACTGAGTTCCAGTCCTCCTTAGTTATGAAAGTCAGCTGGGTGACTTTGGGCCAGTCACCCACTTCACAGGGTTGTTGTGAGGAAATAGGAGGAGGAAGGTGTGTTGGATATATTCACTGCCTTGAGTTATTTATGAAAATAATAAAGGAAGAAAACGAACGAATGAATACTTTATAGTACATATTATATGTAGTGTATTATATTTACAATAAAACATTATAAAATGTTGTATCAATGAAGTTATTTTATTAACTCA
Source organism: Myanophis thanlyinensis (assembly GCA_017656035.1). Classification (NCBI taxonomy): domain Eukaryota; kingdom Metazoa; phylum Chordata; class Lepidosauria; order Squamata; family Homalopsidae; genus Myanophis; species Myanophis thanlyinensis. Next base: position 675 of record JAEANM010014343.1, read on the forward strand.
CAGAATCACCTATTGCTGAGAGATATTTTTAGGTTTTCTATAAGGTAGAGATGTATTTACAAAGGCAAGATAGAATTAAAATCCTCCAGTTAAGAGTCTGAAGTATTTCTCCTGCTAAACTCTAAAGGTTACCATGTAAACCATTCTTGCCATCTTGATTGTATTTTGTTCTGGTTTAGTAGGACAATATACCTCTTTTCTAAGAACCATTCTCAAAGCTTTGTCTTCAGCTGGAATGTAACTCATAAGCATCCATGATAGTACGTGGTATATTTTAGTTTTGAAATCTATTCACTTGAATAAAAATTACTGATATCATTTTTAACAGCATGCCTTACATATTCATTCTAATATGTATGTTAAGTGGCTTGTAGAATTATGTGATACATTCCAGCATTACCAGGAAATAACATTTTAATAAGGGATTTGAATCCTATGTGAAATCATTGGGATGAAAAAACATGGAACAGTATAATTAATATATAGCTAGACTGATAGATATATACTCTTAAGTCTCAACAAATAAATCCTTAATGCTGTTTTACTCTCACAATCATATATTTATGAAGGTATGCCTTGTCTGCATATGCACATGTGCATGTACGTATAAATAAATATCACAGAGATAACAAGTCATTTATTTTGAATTTTCACACAAAACAGAAATGGTGTAAACTCCCCCACAAATACTCTGTGAAATTTGCTAATCGTACATTCACAATGATTTTTCTTTTCTTTTTTTGCTGAGAGACATTAATCGGGAAGCATCCGTAGTAGTTTAATGTAGAAATGCATGAACATTTGTTTTCTTTCACAAGTTTTGAAGGGAAAGGATGCATATTGTAAAACCAAGACATTTAGGATTACTGTATTTAAACTGCTTGCGCAGGACAAGTCATTAAATGCTGATTCTTGTGTCAGGCAGACAGTGGCAGCTGCTTATTAATGCATGGCATTATCCCATATTAAATCAGCAACGAATGGACAGCTTGACAGAATCTGTCATCAGAGGAAACATTATTAAAATAATTTCAAAACCCACTTTCAACTTCTTCCTTTTTTCGCTACACATTTGGGTTTTTATTAATCCTTCCTTCTCTGAGCAGCAAACATTGCTTCTTCAGCTCTCTACCACCTAACAAAGCCCTTCCTGCCAGCTTTTTGGCGACCAGGCAAGATTATTTAGGGTTTGCACTGCAGATTGTGGCCAAGAGTCTATGAAGAAAATTTCCATTTCCAAGCACATCATTGTGGCGGACCACTCTGTGGTCTTTTCATTTTGATTGATGGGTTTGGTTTTGCACCATCTGGCTTCTGATAGGCTGCATTAATCATTGCTGGGGAAAGAAAACCAAGAAAATATATTCATGACTGTTTAATGTGTAGACATGTCACCGTTAAGGGTGGTGAGGTGTTTTTCGAGATATTAAAAACAGTCATATTGGTAGTTAAAAATTAGTTAGATGTAAAATTGTACAGTTTACACAACGATCTGTTTACATATTTGACTATTTCAGAGTTGTTCAGGAACATAAATTGTGCTTTACTTCAGATGCCATAATGGATACAAGATCTATTTTTTATGAATTGTTCCTATTTCTATTCATTATGTTGTTCTATATTTATTTAGCATATTTAGCACTTCTATTTATTTATGAATGTGGGAAGTTTTTTAGAGTTGGGGGAAAGGGTTGATTTTCAGCTTTGTCCAATTGACCATTCTTCAGAAGTATATGATTTTGACTTTCATATCCCTTCATTAGATTTATAGGAAATGAAATATAACTTATTTGTAAGATAATAGATTGGGAAAAGCTGCTTTTGGCAGTAAGTATTTAAAGTTTCGAGCCCAATCAGGAATATATAGCATTTTAACAACAACTGCCTGTATGCTATCTAAAAAATTGTATTAATTTTTTCGTAGGAAAGCCTTGGGACTGCTATTAAATCTATAGTTTCGTTAAGAATAACATTATTAGAATGTAAAGATTATTTTATTTTTTATCTTTTGTTTGCTATAGATTTTTGAAAAAATTGAATCAAGCCTATTTGGTGAAGTAATAGGCAAAATATAATGAGTTCACATTAAAATAATTTTCAAGCAGAATTAGCAAATTCATGTGTTGTGCAATGAATTTACACTTCTTTCACTTAGGATATAAAACTTTTATTAGGATAGAGCATACAGTAATCAGAACAGAAGTTTTAGTATACATTTGCCTTCCTTCCAATTAAAGAAACCTGGTTAAATTTAGTTTATTTAGAGCAGTATTTTAGATCTAAGTTAGGAAAAATTGTTTAAGGTTTCTTTGAGGCCATATGGTACAATTTGTTTAGGTTAGGACAGAATCAGTATTATGATGGGGAGTTGTCTTACATTTGAAGAACTATTTGAAGAAAAGCAAAACTAGTTCAGATTAGTTATTATGCATATCTGCTTCTATGATACTGTAGGTCAGAGATCTTAATCACTATAGTCCTGATTCTAAAGATTTGATGTGTTTATATATTAAATATAATTGCTTCATTGCATACACAGTTCTGGTGCTTCTTAATATGAGATGTCTATTATACCCAGGAATTGTCACCTAGCTATCATTATTAATATAGAATGCATTAAGTAAGCCTGACTTTGAGCTCCAGCAATTTGTTAGTTGGTTCCTTACCAGTGAACTCAACGTAGCTGATAATCTCCTAAGAATCATGAACAAAGCTGTAAATCTGCCTTTTAAAAGCAAAGCAATATATTTGCAGTAGAAGAGAACATGTGGAGCTCAGGGTTTTTATTTATTTATTTATTTCCATCCCATCCTTATTATTTTTACAAATAACTCAATAAAGGTGATGGGCATATTCAACACACCTTCCTCCTCCTTTTTTTCTCCACAACAATCCTTTGAGGTGGGTTGGGCTAAGAGAGAGTGATTGGCCCAAAGTCATCAACTGGCTTTCATGGTTTTATGGGTTTCATCATGGATTGAGCTTGGAGTCCTTGGTGCTCTCTGACCTTAGTTGTTGGCTTGAGGTCATTTAATTACTCAACTAAGTAACATCAGTATGAGCGAGTGTGAGGCTTGCTCCCTATTTGTATACAGTATAAAAATCAACAAACTGTTCCATCAATAGCCAATTTAAGTCCTCCAAAATATCTTGAGTAAACCAAAAGACCCAGTAATTCAAGAAGAAAAAGTAGACTCATCTACAACATACAGTGGAAGGATTGTTACAGCTGTTATGTAAAGACATACTCCACAGTTCAACCTAAGCTACATTTATTCTCTTTACCAAAAATTTGAAATCCCGAATTAAGTACTAGGGCTACTGCATCTGGACTGAACAAAATCTAGATGGGAACAAAGATATACTGAACACACTAATAACTCTTTGTGATCCATATAGTAGCCCAATGAACCTAATACTACATTTTGCATTTCTGTATAAAAAAAATAACGGAATCGCAGAAAACAAATCATCTACAGAAATGTTTTATACAGGCAGCAATGGCTACTATTTTGGCAGGTGACAAGAAATAAGGTCCAATAAAGGAGAAAGTACTAACCTTATATAAGCAGCCCTAGCATTGGGGTTTGCTTTTTTTCATTCTTATTGATGAATTGGGGAGGAACTATACACACAGATACACAGAACTCATGCTGCATTTACATATATAGTATAAACTTACAGTATCCCATTTAGCACATCCATCCTGCAGATTGGCTATGTGAATGATAGGCATTTGTCATTGCCTAATGCTCCTCAATGCAAATTTTGTTTCTGAAATCTAAGTAGCTTTATTATAATTATATAGTACAGTCATCTGCACTATAAAACAGATTACAAGTTCATTTTGTCACTCATTTTTGAACATATCTTTTTCACATTTTTCAATAATTTACAAAATTTTTGGAAGATGAAGATGCAAGTCAGCAGCTACGAATCTTGCATGGTTTTACATGAAATATGGTATTGGAATAAAACTAGGTATATTTATTTTACTATATTTATAACCCACCACAAACTGAAAGTCAGTCTTGACCCATTTTTCTAGGTAATGATTTTTAAATGTGTAAAAGCAAATGAAACAAAAAAAATGTCCATTTTAATAGAAATGAATCACTACCGTGCCATAATTGCCCATATTCTAAACAAGTCTAAGGATATTATTTTCATAAGAAATCATAGCAATCACTTTTTTCCATGCAATTATATCATGATTTGTTAAAACTACATTTCCCACAATGCCATGGATTCACCATGGAAACCTACATGTCTATTGGATGGAGAAAGGAGGATCTAGGAAGATGATAGAATTTAAGAAAGTTTGCCGGTATCAAGGCAGTTAGAACCCTATTTGTAGCCGGGTGAAGTCAGTATGTTTTAGGTCCAACAAAATTAGTCCAAATTGGAATAGAAGAAAGAACAGGAAAAATAAATGTAGTAACCAAATTGTGCTTCTAGAATTATTTCCAAGTTTTATTCAGCATCACATGATCAAGAGATTGAAGATTTAAGAATGGCCCAAGCTGTAGTCTGTCTCTCCTAATTTTTCAAAAAAAAAAAATCTTCTCCAACCTGATTTGGATTTAGCTCACTTTCAGATTTGATCTTTCTTTTGCCAGTTTCTTCCCACACTGTTTTGATTTGGAAGCGAGATCCTTTTGATAGATTGTACTGTCCTGTGTCCCTTTACTGTGTATATATTTATTTACTTTGTAAATAAAGTATACTTACATATTTATATAAATTTATAAATTCAAATATCCGTTTATATAAAGTATACTTATATAAATATTTGTTGATATTTGTTTACTTTATTTTCCATCATGCTCCTGGGTTGGAAGGAATAAAAATAAAGTCAGAAATACAAGGAGGTTTTAAGAAAATAGCAGCTGATTGGAAAGGAGTTCTGATGATTAAACATTGCTCTGTGCAATTGCTCTGGGGATTAAGAAAAAGGAAAAGTTAATAGGAACCCAAAGAAACAAAGGAACAAAATAAATGCAGAGGGTATGGACAAAATAAATGCAGAGGGTATGCCAGAGTGGTTCTGGCATGGATGATCTAAACACATATATTAAATGGTAATACATAGTACATTAATCATATGTGTCAGGATTTTTAAGTTTAAGGACAGGATCTGAAACCTAGAAGGGCAAATAATACACACCAATTCCACATAGACATTTTATTATTGTTGTTCATTTAATTATAATTTTAAATTTATGGAAATGTGATATATAGTCTCCAAGATTTTATGTGTTAAGTAATTTTGGAAGAAAATGTTCTGTGAATATTCAGTTTAGATATTCATTGAATATCTAAGAATATTCAAAAACTGAACTAAGGATTGTTCAGTTGATTGATATAGCAATTCAAACTACTATGCTCCTGTTCAGTGGTTGATCACTTGTTCAGTTGTTTTCAACGTTGTGACTCAATGGACATAAAAAGACACTAAGATTGTCATTAACTGAATCTTTGAGTTCTTGTAAGCTTATACAGGCAGTTGCAGTATGTCAACTGTGATAGCATTTAGCCCAGGGGTGGGCAAACTTTTTGACTCGCGGGCCACAATGGTTTCTAAAATTTGACAGAGGGGCCGGGCCAGAATAGGTTGCAATGCAATGGCGCCTTTTCATGAACCCAAAGTAAGAATGAGATCCGTCAATCTCCCGGCTAGAATGAAAGGTATTTGCATCCGGGAAAGACGGGCGTGATAAGCGCTGCCGTGTAAATGGAATAAGGTAGTTGAGGAAGGTGGGGCGCTTCCAACCAGTGGAATATTCTGGATAAATCTGCTTTGTGGACTGTGTTCAGTAAGCTACTGCTAATGTGATCAATAAGTATTTTACCATCTGAGTTAATAATTTACTTCAGAGCACATAATGCTTAGCTTTTCGTTGGGCTGGTTCCTGCTAGTAACTAGTTCGGCGGGCCGGATTAAAAAGCCCAATGGGCCGGATGTGGCCCGTGGGCCGTAGTTTGCCCATGTCTGATTTAGCCACTGTCTTTTCAACCTTTTTCAAGCATTAGGACATTCTTTCCTAATGCTTACTTTTCCATTGTTTGTCCAAAAAACTAACCTTTTGCTTATTTATCAATGCCTCTATTTAGCATTCTTATTTTATCTAACATTGAATGATTTGTTCTTCTTGTAATCCAAGATATTGCCAATGATTTATTTGTTCTTCTTGTAATCCAAGATATTGCCGTTTATTTAGTATCCAGTAGAAGAGCGACTGGAAAAAATGCAATGGACTTTCCCATCCTTCATTTTCTATTTGAAATGTAATAGAATGGAAATTATGGCAGAGCTTCAGCAATAGGTCTAGGAAAGTTGTATCATACCACTGCATTTGTTCTACATGGCCAAAGAAAGCCTAGTGTCTAGTTTAATATATACAGTATCATAATGATGTTTTGGAGGAGAAGAGTAGTTTTATGATACCTGTGTGTACCAGACACAAATCCTATGCCAGACATAATGTCCTGCAATACTGCATCTGTGTCTTCATTTGTTTTCCAAACCTCCTGTATGTCTATAAATAACTTATGATGCTGGGCTGTTATGTTCTCTGACTTTGGGTGACATAGCGCAGTCACATTTCTCTTCTGAAATGAAAGACTGCAATCTCAGCTCTGTAGAATGCAAGTCACTTTTTTAACAGATGAAAGCACAGGAATTGTTTGCTCTTCATGGCAAAGATCAAAGGAATAGTTTAATGCTGAAACACAGACCTTCAGACCTCAATTCATTAAACAAATTTGGTTTTTTATTCTCAACTCCTGCTGTTCTGCCATATTTGCTTTACAGCATAATATGTGAGACTTTAGGTTTACATAATTTAATCTTGATATACATATTGCTATTGTCTGCTAAGTCATTGCCTCTTAATTTTTTGTTTTTAAATCTTTGCATCCTATAAATTAAATAAGCATGTCTGTGCTGTAAAGGTAATAAATATCATTGAGACTTGACTGTGATACATATGCTTCAAATGTTCTTGGGACTTATATGTGTATATGTAAAGTTGTAAGCTATCTAGGACCAAGATTGCTGCCTCTTTTTAAACTTACTGATAAATTGAACATAGTCTCAAGATGATTATGATGTCCAACCACCATATAAATTTAATTAATAGGACAAAGAGAACTTTCTTGATGGCATCTATATTATTGTGGTATACAAATATTCATTTAAAAATAGTTCTTATTTTTTGCTGTTTATTTTTGCTGCTTTATTGTTGCTGCTTTAGCATAGTTTTGTCTTCCAAAGACATGAATTATTACAATCCATCAGGGATCACAATGGATTGCATGTGCTATGTAATACTATGAAATCCATTACATTTGGTTCTGTTCTCATTAAGGGCAATTGATTGATTTTGTGTCATCAAGTTGTTTTTTACCTCTTTCTCTCTCTCGGTGTGGGGGTGTGCATGTGTGTGTATGAAAGTAAAAAACCTTAGATATGCTGTGTGCTTAAAATAAACTAAATGTAGCAAAAAGAAAGAACAATTAACAGAGAAAAGATAAAAGATTGATATAATATATATTGGTATCAGTATAAAATTAAACCAATCCTTAAACTAATCTTTAATCTAGACCATATAAAAACTTATCACCTCATTTTTTAGACTATAAAAACTTCAAAAATAGGTAGTGCACTGTGGAATCTATCCCTAAAAATCAGCGCTATGGGCTGATCAAATTATAATGACCTGTTCCATACATAATGCTAAACCAACATTTGATTCAAGCCCAAATTTAAAAGCTAAGAAGTGTGCTTCATTCTTTCCCCAAGTAATCCACTCCAGATATTTTTCTCCTCTAGCAATTCTCCTTCAAAAATGAATTTTTGCTTGTAACTTTCATTGGTCTTCTTTCATTCGCTGTGTGGTATATTAAGTCACAAGTTCATGCACCATCATTTTAATGTTGTTATGTATGGCTCATTAACAAGCATTTGTGCCGTGCTGCGCTCTTTGAACCCCAAACAGCAACAAATGTTGCTTTGTCACAGTTCTGGAAATCCAAATGACAGGATAAGATGAAATTGGAATGGATAGAACCAAGTAATGCTGTTTTAGCACTGCAAACAGAGGCCAGTTTTGTAGCAGAACAAAATTATTCCCAGAAAGCAGGCGGAAAGGTAAAATGTGTCATCCAGAATCAGAGAACAGATCTGTGGCCAAAATTTTATTCTAAAGTTTCTGGCAGCTTAATGCAAATTGGTTTCTTGAAGGCTGACCTTTGGTCACACCCATCAAGCAACTAGAATCTGTTAGGGTCCACTGTTGGTTTCTGTGCTCCTATCATAGGGTTTCATTATTTACTGAAGCCCAAATGTAACCAATTGTTTTATAAACATGGAGTGGTATTTATTTGTTTTTAAAGATCCCTTGGCTAAATTGTACTGCAAGAACTTCTGTTTTAAATTTTTCAAAAAACAAAACAAAATGCTATTAAACATAAATAGTAATGGTTCACTAGTTCCTGTGTCTCCAGTGGTTATTTAGAACATCACAGAGTATAAAAGAATGGGAGTGTTAACAGCTCAGCTGAATAAAATAAAAGCTAATTAACCCCAAATAAGCTTTCCTAGAGAAGCAGAAACTGCTTCCTTTATAGATGAAATTGGTGTCCTCTGTTTTGCGATATTAAATTTTAACACCATCTGCACCTTGAAAATGATGCTAATATCTTGCACAGTTGGAAACACTTGTTAATGAATGCTTGGAATATAAGTTCTGAGGGATAGATGTCATTCCACAAATTGAGTTACCTTGTAAACAAAATGTGGTGAGGAAGATTGTGCTTTTATCATTTGCTGCTTTACCAATTTCATTTCCTAAATATATTCTGCTGCTATATGCTTTCATAGGGTAACAATCTTTGCAGACTGTTTGACCTTTCCTTTCTGCCTGAAGACGGCTTTTCATAGAGCTAAACAAATATGTTATGGTCCTGCAGTCACCCTATTGATCAAATCAGTGGATAACAGCAACAACTATTCAAGATCTTATTTAGGCACTGCAAGTTCCTTACATCCTAAAATATTTTAAATTGGGTATATTATAGCTATATGTTATGATGTAAATATAATAACAACAAATATTCCTAGTTGTTTTCTGTTAGCTCGCAGGCTTTAAAGAATTTCAAACACGCGGGTCAGACTAGATAGCCGCGAGGTCTCCCTTTATTCAGTTCCACAAGCGGTTGACAAGAATAGAAAAAAGCACTAGGCTGCAGGCAGACTGCTCCTTTTATGATTTCCCGTGGCTCCGCCTGCATCCAATAGGAACGTACCTGGCCATTGGCCAATCAGGAGCCTCCCTGCCGGCAGCCAATCAGCTGCAGGCGGCATGGGCGGACCAGAGGGAAAACTCCGCCCACGCCTGCGCAGACATAACATTTTCTCTGTTCAATTCGGTGTAGAAGATACTTGGAATATTTTGATACTTCTAGATCAGCGTATCAACCCAACTTAGCAGCCTGGCTGAGGAGAGAAAGGGGAAACAGGCCGCGTGAGTGGTGGGCTGGAACACATGTGTGCACAGCTTGACTTGCACAAGTGGCGGGCTGGCACACATCTGCAAGTTAAACTTAACACGTGTACATGAACCCCATTTGCGCAAATCAAGTTGTGAACACCACATCGTCACTCATGTGACCCAGTTCCAAATAAACCAAAGCCTGATAGTGGGACGGAGCGGGGGGTTGGGGGACCGCTGTTTTAGATAAGCTACTTTTCATACCCTTAAGGCAGGGGTGTCAAACTTGATTTCATTGAGGGCTGCATCAGGGTTGTGTTTGACTTGGGGGGAGCAGGAGACATGGCCAGGGGAGGCATGGCCAGCTCGATGTCACTCATGTTGGCACCTGTGGTGGTACAAGGCTCTGCCAGCGAAAATGAACCCCCGAGCTCTGTTTCTGCTGGGATGGCCTCCTGCAACCCTCTGCCAGTGAAAATGGAGCTTGTGAGGGCAGCACGTGGCACTTCTGAGCTCTATTTTTTCTGGCAGATGCACCGCGGACCAGTCCTTTGCTGTTTCCAGGGCAGCCCCACAATTCAATTCAATTCAATCCTTTATTGTCAATGCAGATTGACACAGGCCAGATCTAAGCACCCCATGGGCCGGATGCAGCCCCTGGGCCTTGAGTTTGACACTCGTGCCTTAAGGGTTCATCCTTAAAGTACTGAAAACACCTTTCTTAAATCAAAGAGTGGTTATTTCTACCTCATGCCAGTAATTTCCTATCCATGCTATGGTAGTGCTATTTAGAAAATTCTGTATTTTAATAGTTAAATAAACTGGAAAAAACACTGTAAATATAAAGGTTTGTTTTTTTTCAAATATAGAAAAAGCTATATACAGATATTTGAAATATTCCAAGTAGTCCTGTTTTTCTGAATGCAGGACAATTTTGCATTTTCCTCACCTCTTGGCCATTGATGTGGCTTGGGTGATGCCCAAACTCCCTATCTAATCTGCCAGTAGCGGTTCTTGCTGCTGCTCCTCCCAATGATTGTTTGATAGTTGTATTACATTAATAGAACAGTTCTCTGAATCCTAGTAGCTCATTCTGACTGGTTGTTCTGTTTTTCATTTGCTGCTGCTTCCCTCACTTATTTGCACCCCCTACTTTTTTGAAAGGCCCTCCAGCTTCTGCTTTTCATGGTTGGTGGACTTAATAGAAAGAAGGTGCTTTAAGAAATCAACAACGGAGGCTGCAGAACAGTAACAACTGAGGATGACACAAGGAAGGGAGGAGTAGATACTTGAGAGAACAGGTGGCTTTGCAGAAGTAATTGGCTGTCAATTTAATTTCCCTAATCCATTCTAGATATCCTATTGTGGTTAAAACCTCTGATGAAGCAAGTCTTCAGAAAGCTCAACTGTATTTAACTGGGAGCTGACTAGATGCTGCTCATGGTGGAGAATGAAATATCTGGGTGCATTTATGTGTTGGTGCACATGAGTGGCATATACATATTAATGTGTTTTCTAATCCAGCGATGAGCAGTACATCCATTGTGGCTCAAACAAGCCCTACTCTACAAAATCTTTTTCCTAACAATACCTGAAAAGGATGGTGGAAGAATACAGAGTAAAAAAACAAGTTAACCCTCTTATTTCTTTTGCTGGAAAATGAAAACGTTCACAGGGCTTTTAAAATTTGCCCTTGCATTTATACTATTTATAATATATCTCTATCTCTATTATCTCTTTAGATAGATATAGATACAGATAGATAGATATATGTATATACACACACACTATTCACTCTTGTTCTACAGAATAGGTAGAAAAGGAAGCATAAATGATCAAGTCTTCACATTTCCTCTGCTTTTATTAGTCCTGTGTAAAGGATGGATACTTTTTAAAAAAAAATGGTTCCATCCATGATTTGGAAAAAGGTACATCACTCCCTTTTGCTTCAAACCTTGTGGTCAGAGCGTCATTGCCCTAGTTATGGGGAGCAAAATATAAACCCTTTAATTAAATATTCAGGCTTACCAGCTCTCCTCATTTCTTCTTCAAGATCCTAAATGTCTATTTAAGGGAACCATTAGAGAAGGAAAGGCTCTCTTGTTCTCTATATAATTTGAACTCTGCAAAGGAAACGGATGCATGAATCAATCATACTTCCTCTCTTACGGTTTTTGGTGGAATATACAAAACTTACCCATACTGGGGCTGGAGGAAAATTTAGAAACATGATTTAAATCTCTTGTTTCCTCCTTCTTCTGAATTTTTTTTTAAAATTTATTTTAGCTGTTCAGTTGATGCTAAAAAATAAAAAAAGCACCCAGTGTGCTAAAAGCTGTCACACATCTCTACTGGCACTATAAAGAACATTTGTGCACCGTCTCCCACCAAATCATCTTCTCGAGTGCAGAGGAATAAAATGTCCATATTTCCCCCCATCTTGTTTGTAAATATTTTATTTTTATTTATCCATAGAGCGTTGAGTGATCTGCTGTTTCCTAGAGAGTATTAAAGAGAATTCATCTATTTTATTGTTGAAACTGTCATAAGAGATGGGATTTAGGTTTGAGGCTTGTTATTGGGTTTTTGGGGATGTCTCAGGTTAGAATTACTGTCATGTAAGAAATAGCCTTATGACTGACTGACAGTGCAATATCTGTGAAGGGATACAGACTCATAATAATGTGACACTTCATGAGCAGTTTGACTGCTTTCATTACCTGGATTTATACCTCAATTTCCATATGAGAGCTGCTAGTGGTAGGAAAACTGTCAAGATCCAGTCTGTGTGGCTGTTTCTAATAGGAATAGCACTTTAAATATTTTAATTGCAAGCAAACTTTGTAGTTTTTTTCAAGAAAGAGAATTTCCAAGTTCAAATTTTAAAATATTCAGATAGATTGCAAGCAACTGTTGAACTCCTATTTCTTTGTCATGAATAGGCAGTATATTTTAGTTATACAAACACATACCTAAACACACACATACACAAACTGTCATATTGATAAATAGGCACCATTTTACTTATACTAGTAAACCTCTTGGGATTTTGGTCAACAGTGTTTTTCATTGGGAATATATGAGTTTGGGTCTGAAAAAAGTTGGTTTTCTAAAATTTACGGTATCTACAGTATATTTAAAACTGAGTATCAGTGTTTCACAGTTTTGTCCTGATTCTATTCTTGAATTGCCAGTAAAAGATCGACCTGCCACGTTACATATATTACACTTACCTATAGATTTATAAAGATAGAGGATTTTTGCTACAAAATAATGGCTCTCAGTGGGTTTTGATACAATGGGGCAGAGTTTCAAAGTTTATTCCCTTGTCATAGATCAACATATAATGATAACAATTGTGACCTAAAATATTAAAAAAGAATGAAACTAATATTTTCTAACATAGGCCAATATAACAATGCTTTACTATACCTATGCTTTCCTTATTGCAAACATAAATGAGGAATATCATACCATCCTTTTTCAGATTTCTGAAGATTTATTGCTAAAAAAAAGGTTGTGTTCTCCTCCACAGTACAGTTGAAGAGATTAACAAAGAGAGGTAATTTCATTCAGAATATTATGTATGGCACAATGGATAATTTAGCAGCATGTGAAATATTGATTCAACAAACCCAAACCAGTTCTCAATGCAAGGACAGTTCCTTAAAGGAAAGTTTGTTATACCATTTTTTCACAACTCTCAATTGCAATCAGACATTAGGCCTGACAAGAGAAGTATTATTCTTTACAATACAGGGCAGAAAAAATGTTTTTTTTATATATATAAATTAATTGTTTTTTTCTGCTGGTATTTTAAAAATTCAGGGAGGCCGGTATAGATCTATTTCAAGCTTATTTGCTCTC
>JAEANM010014344.1:0-14035 GCA_017656035.1 Myanophis thanlyinensis
GTTCACCGCTATGTTATAAGTGCCTCAGTTTGTTCGGTGAATATGTTGAAAAGTAGTATTTAAGTGTCACTTTCAAGGGTATATAATTAATTTTTTTCCTACACTTTGTTTTTTTTTCTGTCGTAAAACGTAATCTATTTTGTGGATAGCCCTCGTAGGATTCCCTAGATTCTGCAGAAGACAACATACAGATAGTCCTCGACTTACAACAGTTCATTTAGTGACCGTTCAAAGTTACAACAGCATTGAAAAAAGTGACTTATGACCGCTTTTCACATTTAATGACCGTTGTAGCATCCCTGAGGTCACGTGAGCAAAATTTGGATGCTTGGCAATTGATTCATATTTATGACGGTTGCAGAGTCCTAGGGTCACGTCCTTTGCAACCTTCTTTCAAGCAAAGTCAATGGGAAAGGCAGATTCACTTAACAGCTGAGCCACTAATTAACAACTGCGGTGATTCGCTTAACAACCGGGGCGAGAAAGGTAATAAAATGGGGCAAAATTCACTTAACAAATGTCTCGCTTAGCAAGAAAAACGTTGGGCTCATTTGTGGTCATAAACTGAGGACTATCTGTATTTAACCTGAATGGCGAATTTCTGTTTTTCAAAGCATTGTTACAATCCTGACCATTTCAAAATATTCCTGGCCCTCAGTTTCAATATGATCTTACACTTTCACCTGCTGCTCCCTCTTATACACTCTCTCTCTCTCTCTCTGGTTATTTTCCCATAATCCCTATTTTTCTTCAGCAAAAAGAAGCAGAGAAAAGCAGAGAACCTACAGTAAGGAAGTGATGGCAGGAAGGAAGAAGGAAATGCTCAGGGGAATTGGATTCTACACCCCTTAAGAAAGGCCAAAGGCAGCTGGGATGTGAAGGAAGGGAAAGTGAAGGGTTGTTATGGGTAACAGAAGGTTCCTTGTTTCACATTCCTCTGTAGTTCTGTTTCCTATATACAGTGGAAAAGTTGTAGCATAGATGGAGGCTGAGTGAGAGCTCAATTCTTTCCCCGTGTTAGACAACTTCCTGCAAATAAAAAGAGCACCGCATGTGACAGAGCTTTCATTCTTGGGGTTGAACAGACCCTTCTATTTCCTTGGCATGATTTTGTACATTAATAACAAGTTCAGTGCACTGCATGTTAATCCTTATATTGTTCTATAGTTAAAAGATGGCCACGAGAGAATTGCAACTCTTGTGGGAGTAAAAAATAAATAAATCACACACACTGAGGGCAAAAAAGGTTATTTCCTAGCAGAGAATGAAAACAGCCCAGGAAGGACCGTTCAAGGCCTCCAAGTGGATTGAGACAGGTGGAGAGGAAGCAGTGGTGGGATGCTGCCTGGTTACTACCTGGTTGCTACCAGTTCTGGTAGTGGCGATGAGCATTTGGCCCCGCACACCCGCCGCTGTCTTATCCTGTCCTATATCCCCTTCTATTTTTCTTTTTAGCTCAGCTGAATCACATGGCACAGCTATTTCCAGTGCTTCTGCAGCCTTCCTACTCACCTGGGCTGCTTCTGGTAAGCTCAATAGTTGCAGTAGTTTTGAAGCCGTGCGACAGTGCGGGTGGTGCGCGCGTGTGCTCTCACCGAACCAGTAATAAAACCAGTTGCACCCCACCATTGAGGGGAGGGTATGGAAGAACCCAGGAAAAAACCTGGATCAGGATTCCGCTGCAGTACTAGGAAGGCTTGCGAGGGTGTGGTGTGGTGTTGTGTAATGTGCACGTGTGTGTGTAAAACCCACAATCCTCATTCCTTCACCTAAACAAAATTGCTCCAAACAATTCAAGCCTGAAACACCGAGTATTTTCCCTTGCTAATAAGCTTACCTCATTATTATAAGGGCATCTACTTACAACCAAAATTTCATTTGAAATTGGAGAATTGGAGAATACTTTGCTTTTAAATAGCTGCTATCCACATGGCCAAAGCTAACCCATTCTGAGAGGACTCAGACTTGGAACATAACACTCCCAGCTGCCAAACATCATGACCGTTCTCCACTGAACATCGACAGCTCCTCCATGGAGATCGTAAGGAGCACCAAATTCCTTGGTGTTCACCTGGCGGAGAATCCTACCTGGTTCCTCAACACCGGTTCCATAACAAGGAACGCCCAGCAGCGTCTTTACTTTCTGAGGAAACTGAGAAAGGCACAGATTCCACCACACATCCTCACAACCTTCTACAGAGGGACCAGCTGAGCACCACCTGGTTGAGCTGAGCACCCTGAGCAGCTGCATCATCACCTGGTTTGGGAATTGCACTGTTTCAGATCGTAAGACCCTACAGCGAGTAGTGAGGACGGCGGAGAAGATCATCGGATTGCTCTTCCCTCTGTCATGGACATTTACACCACACGCTGCATCCGTAAAGCCAGAAAACATTGTGGCTGACCATATACACATTCTCATATACACTCCTGCCATCTGGAAAGTGGTGCAGAAGCATTCGGGCCCGCATATCCAGACTGTGTAAGTTTCTTTCCACAAGCCATCACTCTTCAACACAAAGAAACTGGAACCACAAATACTTGTGTATTTATAGTTTTTTTTCTAAGTTTTTAGTTTTAGAGTTATGTGTAGTTCTGTGTCCTGCTTTTTTTTTATCTATGTTGTCTGATGTAGCACCTTGGTCCTGGGGAAACGTTTCATTTCACTGTGTACTGTACTGTATATTGTTGAAATGACAATAAAGCCGACTTGACTTCACTTGGCTTTGACTCAAGAGCTCCTTATACCAAGAACAGTATAGGGCAATGCTAAGCTCTGACTGACAGATTTCTTACAAAGAGGGAGCATTCATTTAAAAGCCTAGGAAGAGTCTGAACAGACAGATGCTGTTGCAGTATTCTGTTCAACAGCCTCTTAGAAACCAACACGTATGTAGAACAAAACAGGTGAGAAACGCACCCTCCTATTCGCTTCCCCCAGCAATAGCAATATTTCAGAACAATACCGTCTCGATATTGGAAGTTAAATGCAGTCAAAGTACTAGCCACTGATAGCCTTATCTTCATAAATTCATCTCACCCCCTTTCAATCTATTTAACTCAGTGACTATCACTGTACTTTATGGTAGCAAATGCCATAATTTAGCTATACACTAACAAATATTTATGCCTCATCTTTCCCTAAAATTATTATTATTTAAATATGTTTAAATGCATGCACAAACCAGCATTTTACTTCAAGTGACTGCCCTCTCCAGTAGTCATTTAAATATTAACTGAGATTGTACATTATATTAAGTCACGATTGTCAAGCATTGGTCTGTGAATAAATGGCAAATTATATCCTCTAATATTAAAACAAGGCACTGCTTTAAATCTTCATGCTATTTTAAACACTAGTTAGAATCTTGTCTCAATTTAACCATGTGTGTTAAATAAGCTGCAATGGCTAGGTTCCTTGATTCCTCTAAGCCATAAATGATCATTTATAAAAAAGCAGTTATGTTCAAGCATCACATTAAGCTAAGACAATACAATACCCAGATTATGTTGAGTGAAATGTAGAAACCTAGTCTTTGAAATTATATTTATAATAAATACTCTGATCATAAACCTGATCGTAAGCTTTGTAAGTGCCAAATCAATCCTAAAGAAGCTTAAATACATTCAAGCACTTCTCAATTAAAATAAATAATTTTAAAAATCAGCACAATAGTAAGAAAAAAAAAGCTAGAGACAAAGCTTATCTTGAAACAGTGAATGAATAAGCGCCCAAAATATTTCAGGAGACAAAAGTGGATCAGAGATTCTCTAGAAATGCACGTAGGTTCATGGAGAACGGGACGGAAGGATAACTCCGTATTGTCCATTCTTCAGGCCATCAATTTATGGGAAGTGTTAAGCAGATTTTCCCCAAAGCTTCCAACTGGGACAGATAGCTTTGGGTGTGGGCACAGAAGTTAAGGTTCCACTGAGTGTATATCAAGCAAATAAATGATACAATAAGGGTGATATTACTTTTTTCCTCAGGTCAATAACAGTCTATCTTTCACAGAGACAATATAAACTCTAGCTATGACATGTTATAAGGATAGTTTTATTGACAATTATCCTACTATATTATCCTACTGTAGTTTTATTGTTATGGCCTTAAATGATTTCCTGCATCCCATTCCCTCAGCCCTGCATTCAAGGGCGTTTTTTCCAACCCAAGAGAGTATTTGTGTACTTTAAGCACTATTCTAGTGCTGCAAACAACTTCTAGGTTTTGAGCCTACAGATTCTGCAGCCATTATTTTTTCTCCTAGTGCATAATATCCTTTACTGCATAATAAGTGTCCAGATGAGAAAAGAATATTTCACTATACTACCTATTCACAGGCTAGTACAGGTAGTCCTCCACTTGCAACAGTTCATTTAGTGACCTTTCAAAGTTACAACGCTACTGAAAAAAGTGACTTATGACCGGTTTTCACACTTACAACTGTTGCAGCATCCCCATGGACATGTGATCAAAATTCAGATCCTTGGCAACTTATGTGAACCATTGCTGTGTCCCCAGCTCATGTGACCTCCTTTTGTGACCTTCTGACAAGCAAAGTCAATGTGGAAGCCAGATTCACTTAACAACCGAGTTACTAACTTATCAACTGCAGTGAGTCATTTAACAATGTGGCAAGAACAGTAAAATGGGGCAAAACTCCCTTAACGTCTCCCTTAACAACAGAGGCTTAATTGTGGTCATAAGTGGAGGACTGTAAACTCTATGAACTGTAGATAATTTCAACTGTCCCACTGGCCCGTGCAGCAAAAGAAACTCCTGGGGCGTTGCTTTTCCAAGAATATAGCTTTACTCTTGACAGATATCCTTTCCTTTAATGAAGAAGTAAGCAATCTTTCTTTATGTGGATGACTTTATTTCATAAGGGATAATCTATCAATGAGAAAAAACTAAAACAGCCCAGACATGGAGAGAACCATTCCCCTCATGACACTCCCTTTCCTGATATTCCATTCTCCTTTGCCAGGTTGGAGGAAAAAGAAAGCCAGCTCTTGCTGGAGATTTGAACAAACCATATTGCAAGTTTGCTTAGTATCATATGTGAACTAGGCTTTGGGATTCAGAGCTGATGAGGAAAAGGCATTGCAGAACTTCTATCCTGCATTGGAAGGATACCGTATTTAGAGGTGTGCAGTTTTCACATCTGCAGTGGACAAAGGTGTTTCAAATCTAGTATGGGTACCTTCGTCCAAAGGTACAACAAGAGAACTTTTGCCAGATCCAAAATACCTCCATCCTTTGCATCTCAAAATTGTTTATCTCTACTGTATTTATCAATAGTACAACCAAGTATTCCTTCAAAAAAATTACCTGTGAATTTATGGGAAGGGAATGCTCTTTTATTTCTAAGAAGAATAGATGCATTGGTCCCTTTTAGTATTAATCTGGTAATTATTAGCTTGCTTTGGGGAAAAGGGCTGTTTGCCTGGTGCGTTTAAACCCTTTTTATGCCTAAGAGGACGTATCTCTAAGTTCTTTCCTTCTCCATCTATTACACTTTCATTTCGCCTTATCTCTGCGTGAGAGAAATGACAGTTGTATTGTCCCAAAGGTGCCTTTTTTCAAGAGGCATCTGGACTTTCTGGTTTTTCTTTGAAGACGTTTCGCTCCTCCTCCAAGAAGCTTCTTCAGCTCTGAGCTCTGAACTGAAGAAGCTTCTTGGATGGGAAGCAAAACGTCTTCAAAGAAAAACCAAAAAGTCCAGATGCCTCTTGAAAAAAAAGCACCTTTGGGACAACCATGATCTGGATGACTGAGGCTCTCCATAGACAGTTGTATTATTTACCTCGATGAGCTAGCCAGAGATGTATCACCAAAAAAATACTTATTTCACAGGCAATTGATTTTAGTTAATAGTATATAAGGCAGTTAATAGAAATATAAATGTAGTTTTGTCTTGACCCTTCTATTTTTGGAACATGACTTCTAACGCATATTAGTACAATCATATGTGCGTACATGTATATCACCAAAAGAAGTTTAATGGACTGGGGGGTAATTGTGGGGGAGACATCTTCAGGAGCTGCTTTCAGCTTGAGTGGACAACCCAATACTGACATAGGGCACTGTCTAGGTTTTTTTTGGGGGGGTGGGGTGGGGTTGGCTGCCTTTTTTCATCTATTCCTTCTGCTTAAATTCAGGGTTATCCTCCTTTCATCTCGATGCCAGGAAACATATGTTCTCTATAGCATTTTTAGCAGGAATGAAAGAACAAAGTAGAACCCAAAAATATGTTATGCCCATCCTACCTCCTTTCCCAGGTACAGTCTCAAACAAACCTGGGACTTACCATCTGTCGTAACGCCTTAGAGTCCTTGTTCCGTGGAAATGAGCGTTCGGGGACCCAACGGGGCACCAGCCCTTCTGTGGAATTTGCCTGGGCTCGCTGCAGCTTGGCTAATATCGCTTTCTCTTCTTTCTATTGGCAGAAAGTGCAAAATACGGAGGTACAAATCAGAAAGAGCAACAAATGGAAGCAGGTGTTTTAAAGACATTACTCCCTGGAGTAGGAGTGTCTTGTTCCATAGCCTCTGTTATTTCAGCTTCAGGGACCAGAACGTTTGTCTCTTAGATGACAGTGATCTATTCTCTCTTCATACCCACAAACAAAATTTTAGTCATGTCTGTCCCCCCTACCCTCCACTCCCAGGACTTACCCGTTTCTGGCTGCAGCCCACAATGAAGAAGGTCTCAATGTTATGCTCCTTCAGGTAAGCATTGCGCTCACCTCCGTGCCCTGGCTCTACTTCATAGTCCTCATTCAGGTACTGCAGAGTAGCCTGGGTAATGTGGATCCGCCTATTGCAGAAACGTTATCGTTCAACCAAGACAACTGCTGGAACCCACTGCTCCCGCTCTCAAAGACACCCCCTCATTAGACTTTGTATAATCTCGCTTAAGAGTGGGAGAAGCTACTCCCTCCACAAGGAAGCAATATGGCCTCCTCAGAGTTTTACTCAGTTGCTTCCTTAGCAACTCTGAGTAAAAGAGCAGGAGTGACCAATAAAAATAAGGAAAAGTAATACAAGAGGCAGGAATGCAGGTAAAATACTGTGGGAAAGACTGTGGAAAGTCAGAAATCTTGCTGAAGATGATTTGGAGGAAAGTCCGATGAACTCGTATGAAAATATGAATACTCATAAGGAACCGTAAGTAGAACCAATGTGGAGATAATGTATTACTTCATTTGGATCGGTAAGTCACATGGAGAAATGTAAGGCATTTCCACATGAGAATTTTGACCCCACTTACATAATGGCATAATGCTTTTACATTCCCATGTTAGCATCCCTGTTAAAGCAGCCAAGCCAGTTGTCTATCTAGCTTTAACTGTCCCAAATATCCAAGTGCCATCTCTTTTGCAATCAAAGTGTGTGGTGGGCCAGTTTTCCACTGATAGGAATGTGTCTCCAATGTGCTCATTCGACAAGGTCTGACTGGGTGGGCACCCTCCAGGCCCCTTCCTTTAACCTTGTGAGACTGAAACAGCAAACCATCTTGGTAGTGGTCCTTACCCTGAGATCCAGCAAGCCCCTATCCTCCTGGCTTTCTGAAAAACTGTGAAGACCTGGCTTTGTCCCAGAAGCCTTGGGGCAGCAGTGTGAGGCTGGAGCCCAGTGAAGCTCTAGTGTTTTTTTTCCCTAAAATTCTCCAACAGACAGGTGAACTCCATATGTTTAGGTAGAAGACAAGGAATGGAACAGAGTAATTTTAAAACTATGTATGTAAGAGACAGAAGAATAAGAGGTAAGACAAAAAGGGAAAGGGGGGGGGGAATGAGATCACACCCAATACCAGCATGACTTTCCCATTTCCAAACCAATTTTCTTCAAAGGAACACTTGGACATTTGGAGGAAAAGGTTCTCCATCTCCTGTCTCAATGGAACCACTTTCTATTAGCATTCACAGTTGTCTCACTCAAACACGGAAGGACTCAACTCACCCTGCTTTGCCACCAGCTTCCATGTGATTGGCCAAGGTGACATCGTTAGACCAGACATCAAATTGCCACTTGCGCAGCCCCAGCACTCCACAGTGCACACGTCCACTGTGGATCCCAACACGCATGTTGACGTTGACACCGGTCACTTCCCGCACCAGCCTAGGAGAAAGAGGACGGAATGAATGTCGGAGCAGGTCTCTCTCTATCTGCACGCAAAAGACATTTTGGCACAAAGACACCTTAGAAAGAATCACTCAAACAAAGGAGAATCTATCTCTCTTCTCAGTAGGGAGAGGTGAGCTGATATGTCTGCATTACTTTAGCAAGGACAAAACAACAGATCCCCACCCTAAAAGGGCTGCAGGAACTGAGCAACCAGTTTGAAATGGTTGCTAGAAACACAAAGACTTAAAACCTGCAAACTAGAACCAGCGACATAATTCAACAGGATTAAGAAAAAGGCTGTTATGAAAAAAAAAAATGCCTCAGATTGGACAAGATGGTCATATCAATCTAGAATAGTGGGCCAGGAAAGGAAGTTCAAAATATATAGATCAATATGACACAAAACAATATTCCAATATTCTATGAAATATCACTTTCTGGTTTGATGTGTTTTGTGTTTTCTCCCTCCCACTCCGTGTGTGTGTGTGTGTATGTGTGTGTGTTATAAAGAGAGGGGGAGGGGGGAGAGACAGAGAGAGACGAATGTATTATGTACTGTTGTTATCATGCGCATAATAGCTTGCCACAAAAATGGAGCTATTTTTCCAAGTCACCACACAGTCTTACAGATGCATGTTTGGGCAAAATGGGGTTGCTTTGTGGGGAAGATTTTGCTCATTTCTATGCTGCTGTTAATATTAATTTTAAAGATAATCTATCTTGCAATTGGCTATACAAAAGCTAAAGATAATATTTCAAAGGAAAATCTTTGGAAATCCGCAAGACCTCTGGGGGACATGAATTTGCCAGTCCATTAAAGAAAAAAAAAAAAAGCAGCTATTGCTTCTATTACCTTGATGATTATCCACAAGGCAGATGACTATATTCAGTGACTAAACCTCTTGGAAAAAGAAATAAAATGTGAAGGGACTGGAAATGAAATTAGCTGCTTGGCTAGGAAAACGTTGCAGCCTTAGAGACGAGATTCAGATACAGCAGAGAATCTGGGAATCCATAAAGGACATTAAGAGACCAGAACTCACCCTGTAGTGAGAAGAACGCTTGGGCTGCCTATATATCCAATGGGAAAATGCATTTCACAGAGTCTGAAACAGCCTCTCTTTTCAGCAGATACACTAAAGAATTCCTGCTTAATAAAAGCTTAGGTAAGTAGATCCTGCTTCAAACTACTTCCAAGTTTGTTCCGAAATAGCGGAAATCATGTTTAGTATAACAGATGTCCTGGTTTCAAAACCATGGAATTATTTTAGGAAAGACAGGATTAGTAGACAGTAAGAAAGAAAACAGGATTCACAAGTTGGGAGAAAAGAACTCTAGGAAAAAAAGATTAATAAGTACACTACACAGAGAACCTACATACAAGGTTTTTATTAATTTTATTAATTTCCTTTTATTAATTTCTGAGTCTTAAGTAAATATTTTACATGTGTTTTTATTATTTCTTGTTTTCCTCAAAATCATAGTAAAATCAGAATGTGGTTTTAAATTTTGGTGTTATAAATCTGAAATGTGCAATACAGGTGGTCCTTGACTTACGACCACATTTTGTGAACTTTCTTGACACGTTTATTAAGGGAATCACTGCAGCTGTTAAATTAGTAACATGGTTGTTAAACGAATCCAGCTTCCCCATTGACTTTGCTTGTCAGAAGGTCACAAAAGATGGTCACATGACCCTGGGATATTTCAATTGTCATAAATATAAGTCAGTTGTCAAGCCTCTGAATTTTGATCAAGGGACTGCCGCAGCGGTCGTTAAGTATGAAAATGATCATAAGCCACTTTTTCAGTGCTGTTGTATCTTTGGTCACTAAATGAACTGTTGTAAGTTGAGGACTACCTGTATAGCACACAAACACACTGGCTAGCCTCACTCACTTACTAAGAACTGCACTGGGTTTTATCACTGTTTGCTGAATATACGTAACTGGCAAAATTCACATATCATGCTAAGTTGTAAATTTCGGTTTATAAATTTCAAGGGCTCAGTTCAAGGGAAATGTTCATAGTTCAAGTGAAACATTTATGTAAGAATACAGTCAACTGTGAATTGAGATGTTAGGGCAAAAGAACTGCCAGTCAATACTAGAAGCATTGTATAGCATGCATCTGCTTGCTTCCAAAAGCCTATGGACCCAATCCTGGTTGTTTAAGGCAGCTCCAGCCTTACTGCTGTCTACCAACATCCCCCCCCCTTGGGTTTCGTCCCCCTCCCCATTATTATGCCCATCCATCGGGTGAATACAGCAGCTAACCCGGCAAAAGTAGGCGTATTGGGCTTCTCCAAGTTTCACCATGCAAAGTCTTGATAAGGAATTTGTTGGGGAAACAAAAAAAAAAACGTATCCTGAAAAGACCTTGGTTTTCATATTTTTATAGAGAGGAAGCTTCTACGCCGTATGGCTTATAAAGATAATTTTGAAAAAGTGCAGACAATTGCCCAGTAAAACTTTAGCAGCTGGAGGAAGGATAATGGATATGTTCTCAAGAGAACTTTTTGTGATCCACAGGGAGACAGCATCTTTTCCTATCCTACCACCACAGCTAAAGCAACAATAAAAACTATGGGGAGAAAGCAGAAATTTCTTTTAAGGTATAGGACAATGGTGGCGAACCTTTTACTTACTGAGTGCCAAAAAGTATGCGCTTTGCATGTACCATCCGCAATTGCATGTGGCTCCTCCACATGTGCTGTACGTGCAACCGCATTATCTGTGCATGCATGCAGCTTTTAAACGTGCAATGCACACACGCTGCACACAGGCACTCATCTACACATGAGAATCGCATGTGCATGCGCAGGAGAGCTCTGAAAACCAGCTGGATTTCCTGCTGCAATCACGCGCATGCATAGCGGATGCCTGAAAACCAGCTGGGTCTCTGCAATCGCCCATGTACGCATGCGTAATTGCATGTGCATGCTCAGCTGGAGGCAAGTTGGCTGACAGCTTGTGTGCCCAGCAAGACGGCTCCGCGTGCCACCTGTGGTACCCGTGCCATAGGTTTGCCATCATGGGTATAGGACTTAGCAGCTGGATCAGTTACCTTTCTAAACCGTAGCATGATGTTGTGTTTGGTTTCAGCCACTTGTGTTGCATCAATGCAGCCTACTGTGATTTGTTCGATTAATCATGGTTAAGCAACTCATTTGATTTAATGAGATGTCACTTTAATATTTTGGCTTTCTTTGGACAAATGTTACATCTTCCCACAGTTGAATATCCAAAATACCAAAGCCAGTTCAAAATAAATATAAGAGAAGAGCCCAGGGGCTCTTTGCAGGTTACTAAAAATGCATCCATTATGTAAAGAAGTTTTGGGAAACTTGTAGAAATGATAGAAAACAAAAAGATGTGATTTTCTGCATCATGAAAGACATTTTCTGATCCTGTGAGAAAGAGAAGCCTGAGTGGTTTTAGGTTCTTAGAATCACATACTGTACCATTGCAGGTCAAATTTAGATACAAGAAAGATAATTATGATTAGCATATTGCATGCAGGTTAAGCTGATTTAAAAAGTAGGCTAAGTTGGGTTTTATGAGGACAGAAATAATCCATGAACCCCAGGCTTCCACCTCCCATCCTCTTTTTTTTTTTTTTTTGGCCACAAAAAGGAAACCAAAGGCTTTCATTTTAACGTTAAATTAATTACCCCCTGTCATGAGTTAATCAGGTTTCTTTCAAACAAAACTGGTGAAGATTAAGCAGAGTTTAAGTCTGGAAGAAACAACAAGAGGCAATTCACTAAAAAAAAGGAAGTAATTTTTTCCGATCTCATCCCACTCATGCTCCTGTGCACAGATAGCTTTCCATCCATTTTCCTCACTGAGGAGTTAGCAGGAGGAGATTCAAGAATGCTATTCCCAACTGCTAATATATACACATTTCACTGCATTTCGTACCATGTATGTCTGTGCATGTGATGAATAAAATTTGATTTGATTTGATAATAGAAGTTGGGAAGCAACAATCTTGATTAAAATCACTAGAAGGAGTGAGGTCAAAGGTCTTCCTGTCCCCAGAGGTCCCTGAAGATTTGCATTTGTATGTAGGTGTGCAAGCAAGGAGAGGAGACTTGGTCCCACCCCCTGCCCAGAAAAATGGCCGGCTTCCAGTTTTTACTGTCACGTCTCAAATGGGCCAACTGCATCATGGTCACCTCAAGCAGCAGCCACAATAAAGAGGCTGCAGCAACTCAACAAGGAACACGCCGTATTATAAGCTTCCAAAGACAAGAACCAATTAATCAGATCCAGGGGTGCTTTGAATAAGTTGAATAAGATGTACAGGTAGCCCTCAGTTAAACAAGGATAATTGGGACTGGAATTTCCATCGCTAAGCAATGTGGCTGTAAAGTGTGACATCTCAAGACTGCATCTCTTAGTGATGGCAGTCCCTGTTGCTGTTGTTAAGTCGACTGTCAAGCGAGTCCCCAGGCAGCTTGCAAACAGGTCAGCAGACAGGTAAGGCGCAGCACAAGGCAAAGTGAGAGTGTGATGAGGGGGGTGGCTGCTGTTTGGCAGGGGAGGAGGATGTGTTAGTGGCTCATGAGGTGTTACACAAGCATGGTGGCGCTGGCTGCTACCAGGTGGAGGGGGTGCATTGGTGGCCCATAAGGTGTGGCACAATGGAGCCCAGTGTGGTTGCTGCAGAGGAATGTGCAAGCAGCGTACTGGAGAGACTTGTAATCTTCCCTGCTGGCTTCCCCATTGACTTTGCTTGTGGGAAGCCAGAGGGAATGTTGCGAATGGCCATCATTTGACTGTGAGAAGCTGCAGCTATCATGTTAAGTGGTTGCCAAATGTCTAGATCATAATTACATGACTAAAGAGATTCTAGGATGGCTGAAACGTCAAGGACTGCATCTTTTGTTCAGCACTGTTGTAGTTTGTAACAGTTGCTGAAAGAGTGGTTGTTAAATGAGGACTACCTGTGTAGCAATGCAGAGGAGCTGACTGCAGTGGATTTAAAATACTGTGATCTGTGACAATTACAATACCACAATAGTTTGTTTGTTACTCTGGTAGATAGCAACATAATCCAAATACCACATAAAACGTATTTTGTACTTCAATGCCACAGGATCCCACTTTTAATTTCTTTTTCCCTGCAGGTGAGTATACTGTAGAACCACCGGCAACTGAAGATAATATTCCATGACATCTGATGAAGTGAGGAATGAAGCTGTCAGTGGCCACTTTAGTAACTCCAGGTTCTCATCTGAGTACCCATTGCGTGAGAAGGGTATGGTGGATGTGTGCTACAGCACACTACTGTCTTTCCCAGAAACATCCGGTTACTACAAATGGCTGTGGAGCTAGCCTTGTCTTTGTTTTGAGGCACCAGAGCCTATGTTCATACCCTTACTTTACAAAAACTAAACAATCTCTAAGGTACCATAATGTAGCCACCTTTCTGGAAAACCGTAATGATGATGATTTACAGTCATCAAGTTCACCAATGATTATGTCCAACCCTCCCCAACACTAGCCAAGTATCCCTCGCACACTCACGAAATTGCCTCAATCATGTCAACACCCATCTCCACGCAGCAGTGGGCATGATCAGCCCGTGCCTCTGGCAACCCTGAGACACAATAGTAGCAATCCCCGAGGATCTTGATGCGAAGGCAATGGTTTTCCTAAAAAAGAAAAGGAGGGAGATTCAGAAAAGCCATCAATGCTAACTGTAACCCTCCAGTCATCCCACCTGAGATCAATGCTCCCTGCCATTCCCAGATCAATGACATTAGCTAGCTAACAACTGTTATTTCAAAAGTAATCTGAGAATTTGTAGTTTATTGCCAGTACAGAAGTTTAATACAGAAGTTTTTATCCAGTACCTGTTCCCAATAATGAGGGGACGGGAGGAGAGGAGAGGAGAG